>PVJC01011907.1:6384-40766 GCA_004026665.1 Murina feae | reverse complement strand
TTATCTTAAAGGGTGCTAACCCTTTAAGACTCGGTGCTGTATTGTTAATTGCAGTATCGACAATACTTGTACCTCCGTGCGTGCCATTCATTACCTCCTGATCAGAAGTCATTAAGGAAACCTTTGAATGCCTTATTGAAAGGGGGGCACTATCCCTTAACTGGCAAAGATTTTTCTGTTCTTAAAAGTAAGCTCACAGCTACTAAACAGATGAAAAAAATATTAGTTGTTTTGCTGAACGGGTCTATCCTATCCCGTTTTCACGGGGAGGAAAATTTTGACTTGGGCAGCTTCCCTCTCATCCATGGAGACTTGACAATGCTGCTGGTCCTTGTCCCACCGTGGCTCCATTTGTTCTCCTGGGTGACCTGTTTCAGTCAGCTGCAGGCCCGTGGAGGGATAGACTGTGGTCTTGCAGTTGGGAAATGTAGCTGTTTGTCCCACCACAGTGGCCCCTGAAGAAGTTGGAAGATGCCACTGACATTGGTTATATTACAAAAGTAGTAAGATGCCAGTTGGTTCAGTTGGTTGGAGCGTCGTCCCACACACCAAAAGGTTTCACTTTGTAGGTCACTGTTTTCTGTAGGTCAGGTGCGTGTATCCTATTACATTTTCAATGGATTTGAATGCCATTTGGTCTCTGGATGTGATGATTCTCAGCGAAGTCTTCAGTGTGCAGAAATCCTGAAAGCTGTCGTATTCAGAGAATCATTCTCTCTCTAACGATTTCCTGTAAGAACCTAGGACTCTCTGTTCTCCGTCAGACTAATGGTTTTTCCAGTCTGGCATGCTGACGCTGATTGTGGACTTCAGGGCGTCGCTGTGGGAGGACCTGGTGACCCTTTTGCCATCACCTTAAAAAGTTAGGGGTGTGGTTCAAATACGGATAGCTTCCCTTAATAAGCTCTTATGGAGCCATTATTCATATTATTCTTGAGTTTGTCTAAATTGCTTTCGCAACCGTTTTTATTTTTGGCCTTTACCATCTGGCGGAACGTGGCAGCCATGTGAGCGCAGCGAGTCAGGATTTACCCATGTCACCCGCGGTTTCCACACATATTCATTGGATTCGCTCAGAATTGATAAATGTTACATTGTTGGCATGTGTGTTTTTTAGACCATGTTCCTCTGAACCTTGTCACTAGTAGAGTTCACGATATTTTTCCCCCCTTCATTTGCTGCAGGGGCTTTGCCAGCTGAGACCCTCTGCTGGGTAGCTCCTGTCTGAGAGTAATGAGAAGTGCATCAGAGAGTCCTGGGCTTAGTGTCCGTCCCCCCCTCCCCCAGCGCTGTTTCCTGGCTCTGTGGTCTGGGCGCTCCACCAAATCTCCCTGAGGTCCAGCCGCCTCATCTGTGAGGTGTGGGTGACACGTACCGTCTCGTAGAGTGTACTCATTCAGACTCTTAGTTGCAAGTGATAAGAGCGCAGTTCGTCTTATGCAGAATAGGGGAGTTACAGCTCCTGCAGCTGGGAAGCCAGGGGGCCAGCTAACTTTGGTGTTACTAGATTCAGCTCTAACAGTGCCCATGAGAAGCTGACTCTTCCTTCTTTTTTTTAAATTCTCGCCCAAGGATATGTTTAGAGAGATGAGGGGGAGGGAAGATACCAACTGGTTGCCTCCCATATGTGCCCCGATTGGTGATTGAATCTGAAACCTAGGTATGTGCCCTGATCGGGAATCAAGCCCATGACCTTTCGGCGTATGGGACGACACTCCAACCAACTGAACCAACGGCTGGGGCAGGACTGACTCTTTCCTTCTCTCCCAACAATGCCTGTCTTTGCTTGACTTCTTCCTAGGATGCGGTGCCAAGGGGCCACTGGCAGCCCCAAATTCTTATCTTACCAACTCAGTCATCTGCCAAAAGAGAGCCTTTTCCAATAGAAAAATCAGGAAAGTTCCATGGCGGTCTCTGGGTACTGGACTTAGAGCATAGTCTGTTCTTGTCCCCCCCCCCCCTTTTTTTAAAGATATGTTTTTATTGATTTCAGAGAGAGGAAGGGAGAAGGAGAAAGAGAGATAGAAACATCAATGGTGAGAGAGAATCACTAATCAGTTGCCTCCTGCACGCCCCCCCTGGGGACTGAGCCTGCAACCCGAGCATGTGTTCTGACTGGGAATTGAACCCTGACCTTCTGGCTCTTGGGTCGACGCTCAACCACTGAGTCACACCAGCCAAGTTGTTCTTGTTCTTTTCACCATGGCCAGGGGAGCAGAGCTTCCCCTGCAGTGGCCAGAGGAAAGGGTTCCCTATAGAGAAGGAGGATCTTTCCAGGAGAGTGGCAGTGTGAGGTAATGAGTGGCTCCCCTGGTGGTGGGAGGACTGAGGTGATGTGGGCAGAGAGCCTCATGCAAACAGAATTCCCTGTGGATGGAATCCACACCCTCTTATTTTACTGCCCAGGGAATGCAACTTCTTTATATTGGGTTTAATGACACTTTAACCTATTAAGGTGATTCCACCTTTAATACCTTTATCAGCTTTTAATTCGACTTACCCTTAACCTTGAAATATTTCGATAAGGTCTATTTTAAGGGAGGCAGGGCAGAGGGAGTTCATTTTCTTTTGTTATTCAGTCAAAAATTAGTCATGGAGGATCTACCATATACAAGATACTCTGGAGTTCTGGGAGGATGGATAGGAACAAGGAAAAGCCCCTTTCCAGGGTGTCTAACTGGTGAGGGTCATGTGCATAGTCACTGTGCTCTAAGACAGACTGTGGGAGGGTGCTGTCAGGGAAGGGGAAGCTATAGGGAGCACGGAGTGGAGCAGGAGTCCCTCCAGCTGGGAGAATGCGGGAGGGCCCGGTGGGGAGGTGACATCGCAGCTGAGCCTTGAAGGCCGGGAGGTGGATTACAGGCGTGGGATGTAGAGGGCAAGATGGGGTGGCAGGAAGGAGCAGCGATAGGGAGCGGATTCTTTCATTCTTGGGTTCACTTTATTCGAGGCTCTGTGTGGTGCTGGGCATTCAAAGTCAAATAGCAGTTCCAGGCTCTAGTAGGGGAAGAACATCGCAGAGAATTGCAGATGTCTGCATAGGGCCTGGCGAGGGCATGGCAGAGGGCACCATGACTCCTTCCTGATGGAGCAGGGTGTGAACCAGGGCCTGGAGATGGGATGGATGGTGAAAGATGTGTGTAATGGTGAGCAGTTTTGCGTTTCTGGGGCAGGAGGCTCACCAGAAGGAGCGGAGGTGGAGCAGGCAGTAGAGGGCCTTGAATGCCCGTTCAGAGGTTTGGCTGGGACTTTTAGGCCAGGGATGGGGAACCTTTTTTCTGCCAAGTGCCGTTTGGATATTTATAACATCATTCGAGGGCCATACGAAATGATCAACTTGAAAGTAGCCTGCTATAACCCATGGACACAGACAATAAGGTGCTGAAGGCCTGGGGTTGGGGGCAGTGGCGGGCTGGAGGGGGGTCAATGGGAGAAAAAGGGGGACATATGTAATACCTTAAACAATGAAGAATTATTTTAAAAAATACAAAAATACAATTCAGTGTAGGAGGTGAAAAAAAAAATTAGCCTGCTATATTTGGTCCAGCTTTGCAGGGCCAGCCCAAAGGATGGCGGGCCTAGGGGAGCCATGGAGTCCCCACCTCTGCTTTAGGCACTAGTCTCCCAGGCAGGAGTTGTGGGGAGTGACCTCTGCAGCTGCTTGGGCCCCAACTTGGCTTAACGCTCTCCGATTGTCTTGTTGAAATTCTCAGAGCTCTTTAAGCCAGAGCCCTGCATTTCCATTTTGCGCTGTTTCCCCGCTCCCGCGCCCCCCGTCCCCACCCCGTACCCTCTCCCAGTACATAGCCTGGCGGGGGGGGTGACATGGTATGTCTGAGCTGTGCTTTAGGTTGTGTCCTGCTGGAGTGAGGGGACAGAGCAGGGGCAGAGGCGGGGCGGGTTGAAAACTGTCGCAGAGTTTTGAGGAAGAGACATGAAGGGCTCCAGGAGGATGTATACTGAGGATGGAGAGGGGGCGCCACCTGTGGTTGCCAGGGCTACAGACCGGATGGGAAGGGCAGGGGCAAGAGGAGCAGAGTTGGGCACAGGGACTTCTGCTCAGTGCTGTCCCCTGAGGCAGGGACTGACTTCCAGTGGATAAGGCTGGCTTTCCAAACTGAGATTAGAAGACTGTCTTAATATTTCCACTCGCAACCGTAAGCGAAAGCTGACATTGGCAGGCTCATCTAGGGAATGCAAAATAACCAGAAAAGACATTCGGAGGCATTCTGGAATCCAACAGATGGACCAAGCAATCCTGTTACAAACAGTAAATCACAGCTCGAACTTCAGTTAATCATAATCGTATTTCTCTCTTCTTATTTCATGTTGAGACATCTCCCTAAGTAGTTTGCTGTTTTGGTTTCTATTACTTAACAGACCTTGTTCTTATAAAGCGCCCTGCTCAGAGGTGCCCCGCACGTGCCCTGTGAGCCAGCAAGCCTGGGCATTCAGGAAGCGGTCTTGTCTCTGAGGGTCGGCCGTGGTGAGTCGTCTCTTACAAAGATGATTCATGAGTGAATTTACCTCTCGTTGTGCAGTTAACATAGACATGAACACAACTGTGTATTTACCCTCTGGTTTTGAGAGTAAAGGTGGTGCTGAGCTTTGCTTAGGGTCCCGCCCAGAAGCGGACAGGTTGCTTCCGTGGAAGCAGGCGCTGGGCAGTGGGGAGGAAGGGCGTGCGGTTTTAATACGGCGCTTGGTTTCCTGTCTGGGAGGACATAGACAAAGCACTTTCGATGCAAGGACAGAGGTCAAGGCGGTGCCGTCCAGCCCCAGATGCTATGCCGGGGCGGCTTGAAATTGAGGAGGCAGCTCAGGGCCAGAAGGTACCAGGGTGAGGCTCATGGAGAGATTAAAGGGCTGCACTCCGGCCTTGTGGACAGATGGGTATCCTTTCACATGCTGATCAAAATCTGGGCCCCGGGGGGATACAAAGGCCACTGCAGCTCTTCCGGTCGTGGTGGTGGCAACCGACACCTGGTCATCCAAAGTGGCCTTCACTAACTCGTGCACCTTTTCTATTTGGTACCATCCAGCTGTGCCATACGCCGAGCATGGAGATTACACCTGCTGCTCTTTAAGGGGGTTGTGGAGGAATGCCTGGGCCATAAATGGGAGCCTGTGCAGTTGGTGAGGTGAACGATGAAGGTGCTCTTGTTTTGGTCATTTGCTCTCAGCCATTACAATGTACTTGATCTCACTGCACGCTCCTGCATGGCTGCGCTGACAGAGCACAGGCTCTGGGGCACGGATGGTGCGCACCACTCAGTCGGCGGTGCATGTAGACACTTGGCCAGCTCCGTGTTGTCTCCTGCGGCACAAAGTGTCCTGCTCTGTGCGCAGGAGGCTCTTGCAGTTGAATGAACCTTGTCGTACTTGTCTGGAGAAGGATGCTCGCTATCTGTGGGGTGTGAACGAACGGAGGCTTCCAGGCACAGGGGAAGGGCAGGGGCGAGAGGAGCAGAGAAGCTTTGTGCTATAACATCCTCATCCTCTCCCTTGGCCTCTTTTGGCACGTAGAGCTGTGAAGGCAGACCAATGCCAGCTATTCCCCAGTGCCTAGGGCAGGGCTTGGCACAGAGCAGGAACTTAATAAATATTTGAGTGAGTGAATAATGAATAGGATGGAACTGTCTTTCTTACATTATTGTCCAAGTTCACTTCTAAAGAACTCAGCTTTCTCTTTCACCTCCTGCTCCCCCTCCCTCCAATTCTCAACACAGTGATTGGCAACATAGCAGTCAGTTGGTATTTAGTAAGTAAGTGGCGGTAGGTACCCTGACGAGGATTAGGAGGTCTGGATTCCAGTCCAGGCTTGCCCACTAGTCTTGAGACCTTGGTAAAGGAGGCCGGGCATCTGTCTGGGCCGGCGGAATCCTGCTTTGTAAGATGGGGCTACCCGTTGCAGCTCTGCCTATGCAGCTCAGAGGAAAGAAGGGATGTGAAGTGCTGGGAAAGTTATGTCCCGTACCACGGGAGCACGTGTTCTTGTTACCAAAACATGTTGGGATCCCGCCTACAGGATGGGCAGCTAATGTGTGCGCACCTCCTTCCCATCGGCCCCGAGACCTGGTGGCTTTATTTTACCTAAATAAGTGGAGAAATAAATCAGATACACTGTCAGTGGGAAAATTTGGAGGTCACAGTAAAGTGTAAATTTGAAAACAATAATTACCCGTAAGAGGGAGTTGAGAGAGAAACACCTCGAGCCTCGCAGAATATTTTTAGCGCATTTTCCTAGGCAGGTGCGCACACAGGCACACACGTTGCGATGTTAGTCATCTAACAGTTATTTTTGTATCTCATTTCCTGAAGTAAGTGGCTGTGCTAGTCAGCGCGGACTGCTATGACAAACACCATAGCCGGGGTGGCTAACACAACATTCGTTCTCAGTGATCTAGAGTCTGGGAAGTCCAAGATCAAGGTGCCAGCCGTGGTGTCTGGTGGGAGCCCACTTCCTGGTTTGTAGGTGGACGCCTTGCTGTATTCTCACATGGAGGAGAGGGATCATCTGTCTATTCTTGTGGGAGCACTAATCTCATTCATTGAGGGCTCCACCCTTCTGACCTCTCAAAGGCCCCGCCTCCAGATACCATCACATTGGGTATTAAGTTTCAACATACAAATTCCTGGACAACACAGTCCATAGCAATGGCTGATTCCAGGAGAGGAGAGAGCCTTTTCTTGCCATTTCTCCTGCCACTTGCTCAAGCCTGGTCTGGTGTGAGTCAGAACAGGTATTTGCTAAATACCTCATAGGTTTCTAGAACTTCAGGGCTGGAGAGATGCTGAGCTACAATTTAACATTATCATTTTAAACACAGGGAACCTGAGGGCCCAGGAGGAAACAGGCCCAGGGCCCAGTGGTGGCAGGCTGGCATTCCGAGCCTTGCCTGCTCATTGCCACTCCCTGCGAATGAGTTAAAGTGCAGGTGCCAGGAGGGCAATCAGGTTGGCACTTCTGGCAGCCAGGCTGGTGCTGGGTTAATTGTGTCTGCATCTCTGGGTTTGTGGGTACTCCTCTGTCTCCAGATAGTTGTCTGGATATCAGAACAGCTGTCTCCAGAGGAGCTTTTGTGCTGCTCTCACACCGTTCTGCTGCTTTTCCGTACCAGCCCACACCTGGGGCTCCCTCTGGTATTGCCATTTGTGTCGCATGCAGACTCCACAAGCTTGATTTCTCATCGGAGTCTTGGTGGGAATTTATTCGCCCGTGTTTTTCCTTTGACCATCTTAACATGCCTCTCTCCTCGGCTTGCCTCTCGAGCACAGTGGAAAGGGGTCCTCCTTTCGGCAGGTGGTCTGTCCCTCCCTCTCTCACGAGCGTGTAGCTCTGCCCCTCCCTTTCTGGGGCTGTCTTATGAGCAGTCTTTCACTCACTAGCAAACATTTCACGTTGAAGGCCCCCTGTGTGGAAAAGCCAGCATCTGTGAGCCTCCTGTCTTGAACGATCTGAGTCTGAGGAGAGATGACATGAATATAGGAAGATTATAGCTCAGTTTATAGAATTTATAAAGAGAGAGGGGCAGAGACAGTGCTCTGGATGCTCAGTGGCAGGAGGCTGTCCTCATGGTCACTGGGGTTAGGGAGACCGGTAGGCAAGACTTGTACAGCAGGTTGACTTGGAAAGGATGAGAGGGTTTGAGCATTTGGAGGCTGCAGGTAAGGCTTCCAGGCAGAGAAGGGAGTATAAGATGAGAAGCAGTGAGTCCCTAGGTGGGGCAGGCAAGAAGGAATGTGGGGAGTCTGGGACTCAGCAGTGGCAAGTTGAGTCTTCGCTTCGAGGGCCGTGCCTCATGGCCCCCTCATCTCCACCTACCTCCTGCTTCCAGCCCCCACCTCCTGCTCCAGTGCTGGTGCACCTAGTTTTCCTCCGGGGTGGGGCTCCTGACTGGGCGTCCATGGACTGCATTGGAGCCTTCTGCTGGGGTTCAGGTGACCTGGGAACTCCCTGGAATTGTGTGCATGGCTCTGTATCTGTGCACACTTTTCCCCTCCAATTTTCAGAGCAAGAAGATTGGCATTTGGATCAATTTTAACAACTTATTTTAAGAACTCCCCAAATGTCAGGTTTATTGGGGAAAGTTGAATTCAATGTGCAAGCCTTCACGTCCTCAGGCATAGTTCACTGGCCTCCTTAGACTGCACCCCTGATGACCAGGACTGTCTCTTGTTCTTTTCTTCTGTCCCCACCCTACCACCCTGTCCAGAACTTGGCCTTGGGCACATGGCTGTTGGTAATGTTTATTCAGGGAATAAATAGCTTTGATGTGGATATCAGTCCACATATAAGCTGACCTGCGACAGAGTGGACGTTTTAGACCAATGGGCCACCTCCAGGATCCCGAGGCTCGCCTTGTGGGGAGCAGACCTTTCCAGGCTGGTCTCTCTGCCTGGACCCTCGTGATTCATCACAGGGACAGGCCGTGGCACATCCCACCAGCAAGCTGAGGTCTGGGGCTGTCTACCCAGCACTGGCCAAATGCAGTCTGAGCCGTCTTCTCTCAAAAGGGCTCCTATGCCCCGCCCCCAGTCCCCAGGTGTAAAGCTGGACTGGAATGTTCCTCTCTGCCTGTTGCTGTGTGCTGGGGATGCTTGGGAACTCATCTCACCAGTCCTGACCTGAGAACGGCTTGTGCCAGCAGCCTAAGGACTTCCCGTAGCTGTAGGGCTTCTGGAGACCCTGCATCATTTCCAGTCGGGAGCTCGGCCGGGTGGATGTGAGGTGCCCAGCAGAGGGTGGGCCTCGGGCAGCTGCCCTGGCGTTCTGGGACGTGATCGTGCGTGCGAGTGGTGGCCCATCAAGAGCTGCAAGGAGCACGATGGGCGAGGCATTTGTTTCCCTTTTGACTTAGACCTTGACTGCTGTAGAGCACAGTGGGTGAGGTCAGGGGGGGAAGAGTGGGCTCTTCAGAGGATTTCAAAGTCGTTTCCCCCTTTTTAGAAAAGCACCAGGTGAGCATTTGGTTTCTATGTTGGCCTCACTTGGAAAGAAAGCAACTGTGGCACGTAGCATTTTAGGGGAACAAAGCAAGTCAGGCAAGTTGTAACCTGGGTGGGGTCTGGGCCCTCCAGCCCCAGCTCAGCCCCAGCTCAGCCCCACCTCCTTCAGAAAGCTTGCCTTCTATCACTCCATGCACCCTCTCCTCTATCTCACTCTCATTCATTCAGCAGCTGGTTGTATGATGCGCTGAGAGGGAGACAGTAAGCGAATACACATCTTACCTTCAGAGTTTTCTGTATTACGAGGCAGCTCCCAAGAGTCCTAAGAAATTTTGCGATGTATGATGGTGGGGGCTGGAGAGATGGTTGATTGATGCTCTTGCTTCTTCAGAGACGCCCTGTTTACTTTGTGTTATCCCGAGCCTGCAGAATCCTTACCACGTGTTTCCATCTTAAACATCTTAGTGCATTTGTAGCCCCTTCATTTGTCTATTCACGCTTACAGGTTGAAGACAGGACTGCAGAGAGAAAGACTACTGAGCCCCACCTCCAGGGAGCCACCTTTCATTGCTTTCTCATTGTTTAGATTGCACTGGGGGTTTTGTTCCCCAGCGTAACTCTAAGCTCTCGTCTTAGATATTTTTGGAAGGCTGTAAGGTGTGTTGGTTGGTGGATCGCTGGGACTGTATCCTGGTGCATCTGGTAAACAAAAGGCTTATAAGAACGGGTGTCTGCAGCGTGAGCCTGCCTGTCAGGGCGGTGAGCACCCTGGGCACTGCCACTTTGCTAGACATCTGTATGAGCGGCCCTTAGTCCTCATTGGGAAATCCAGAATGGCAGGACTTGGGAAAAATGTCTCAATAGGCAGAGATCCCCAACGTATGTCTGTTGTTGAGACTTTCCTGAAGAGTGAAAAGCCTAATTCATGCCTTTTCTTTATGCTTCCACTTCTTTTTCTATTTTTTTTTTTAAAGAAAGAGATGTGTCAATTTAAGCCACTTAATTCATTTTTCATGTAGGCCAGAGCTGCCATTGTCACACACCTTTGTCTAATCACACTTCAGGCTTCTGCGGAATTGCTTGCTTCATAAATTAAGTTTAATTAACAGAAATGGTGAGCACGCTGCCTGCCTGCCCAGCGTGGCCTCAGGGGCGGCATTCCTCCCTTGCCTGTCGTGGGAGGTGGTGTCTGGCTTGGGAAGCCAGGCTGCTGGGACTTGAGCGGGGCATTGGTCCACAGTGGGTCACAGATGTGCTTTGTAGCAGATGCAGCTGGCCCACTTAGTCCTGATGCCAGAAGGATGGTCATTGTCTTAAAAAAAAAACGCAAAACCACAAAAAATACTGACTGGAAAAAAGTCAGGTTCTGGGATGGGGCCAGGTTTGATCTTAAAGCACGTTGTCCTGTTTTCATCCCAGCCTTATCGAAGCCCGCTGTGGGATTCTCCCTCCCCAGCATGCTTGCATTGGTGGCACATGAATTGAACACCTGATTCGAGCGGGAGAGAGAGTGAAGACCTTGTCTGGGGAGCTTGGTTTCCACAGGGCCTGGGGCTGAGTCTCCGTAAGGCCTCCTCAGCCCGTCCGCAAATGCTTGCTCCCTGCTGGGGGAGGGCTTCTGGATAGGGCAGCAGCTACCTAGAGCCAGCATGCAGGACTTTACCGCTTATACAGTGTTTTATGTCCTCCTGCTTGACCTTGACAGCTAACTGCAGGGGAAGGAGGCCTGGCAGGGGGCACTAGCTTTCTCCGCAGAAGAGGACACTGACGCTCACAGAGCTCTCAGAGGCAGGTGGCGAACACACGACGCTGGCTCAGCACGGGGCCCTGTCTCTGGGAGCTTCCACGTCTGTCTAGATCTTTGTCCTCTTCCTCACTTGGTTAAGGAGTTCCAGGTATGGTCTAACCCCAAGTGTGTGTCGGATCTTGTGTCCTAGACCAGCAAGCTCACTCCTCTGGAAAACCTTGGACAGCGAACTCTACAGAGCGTCCTCCCCACATAGCAAGGGCTCAGCTTCCTGGAGACTTGGGGACAACCCCATGGCAAGTGTGCCAGCCAGAGGACACATGCCGAGGAAAGGGAGGGGAGGGTTTTCCCTCTGACTGACTTTTCCTTCCTGCTTTCTGGGTTTTCCCCTTTGGAAGATAAGACAGCTCCTCCTCGTCCGCTACTTTGGGTTTTTGGATTCTCTCTGAAGCAACATTCTTCACTCAGATTTTTACAGGGTCTCCAGTTACAAGAATGGAATCATAAAAAAATACCAAATCAATTAATTCACTTCCGTTTTTAAAAAAATGTTTTTATTGATTTTAGTAAGAGAGGAAGGGAAAGAGGGAGAGAGAGAGAAAAAAAGAGAGAGAGAGAGAGATAGGGAGAGAGAGAAACATCAATGCAAGAAATATTGGCTGCCTCCTGCACACCCCCTCCTGGGGATTGAGCCACAACCTGGACACATGCCTGACCAGGAATCCAACCTGTGACCTCTTGGTACATGGGACAACACCCGACCAATTAAGCCACACCAGTCAGGGCCACTTCAGTTTTTTTAAAAAGTCACTGTAGCCCACAAAAAATATTTACAAGAACTGGAAACTGTTAGTATTATGGAAAACAACCGTAATAATAATCCTTTACATTTTTGTAGAGAGCTTCAAAAATTAGAAAAAATTCTGAGTTGGGGAACCCTGGGGAAAGTACAAGTTTCAGGAAGGAGGGCAGGTTCATGGACTCCTGGGCTCTGTGTAGTGAGATACGCCTGCACGAACATGTCAAACTCATGGCCGGCCGCGAGTTTGACATGCTTGCTGTGAAATGTCTATGTGGAGACATTGGTAGGAACTTTGACACATGGACTGGAGTTCTGGAGAAGAACTAGGCCGGTGGTGCGAATTTCAGACCCATCGACACAACTCGCATCATTGAAACAGGGGTGGCTGTCTGTGTTCCTGCACCTTTAAAAAAATATATATTTTATTGATTTTTTTACAGAGAAGAAGGGAGAGGGATAGAGAGTTAGAAACATCGATGACAGAGAAGCATCGATCAGCTGCCTCCTGCACACTCCCTACTGGGGATGTGCCTGCAACCAAGGTACATGCCCTTGACCGGAATTGAACCTGGGACCCTTCAGTCCCCAAGCCGATGCTCTATCCAGTGAGCCAAACTGGCTAGGGCCCTCCACCTTTAATATGCTTCTCCAGAGGATATTCAATGTATCTGGATTGGGAGCCAGAGCTTTGAGGGAGCCATTACCATGTTTGGAGTTTAATAAAGGCTATTCAATTATTTAATATTTAAATAGTTAATAAAGGCGGTTTAATAAAGGCTATTCTTCAGGCCCCAGGAAAGAGCTTGTAATACAAAAGGAACATTTAGTAGGTGAGTGCAACCAACAGATGAATTTAGTCTACCATGGAGGTGTTGCTAATTGGGTAACTAATGGTTGGCAGAAGGCATGCTGGTACACAGTCGCGGTAGTGACACTTTGTATGGCTGTGTAGGTGACCAAGTTGTTCTACTTAAGTTTACTTACCTGGATCCTTGTGGTATACTGCACAGTTAGAAGTAACTCTGAAGTACATGCATAGTATTAGCAGATTTTGGATTAATTTTTAGATGAATACCCAAAGGTCGGCTTCTTTGGTTATAGAGGGCACACATTTTTATGACTGTTGTTACCAAGGCAACCAACCATTCCTGCCAACGAAAATTCTGGACTTGCTGGGGCAAGAGCTTCGGGGTCTCTCTCACCTGAAGGGTGGCGCCTCCCTGGGTTTGTAGGGTCCCCTCTGTGGGCACCGTGAAGGCCTGGGAGAAGCTCTTGCTCACCAGCCCATTTGCAGTGCCAGTGAGCATCCTCCTCCTTGCTCGCCACGGGCACACACGTGACTCAGACCAGCCCTGCTGCTGGCCTGCACTAGTGGCCTCGGAGCCGTGGCTGTTACAGCCAGGGAGGAGCTCTGCTTCATGAGTTCTGTGTGAGGCGGGAGACGTGGAGACGGGAGAGGCTCCTGCTTGGGGGTGGAGAAGGGCCTCGCAGAGGTTATGACGATAATTGAATTAATGGAGATGACTAATGGCTCGGTACGCCTCGTTCAGCCTTGTGTGGTCTCTGGCAGTCAGAGAGCTCTAGCCGGGGGCGCAGGTCAGCCGGCGGGGCCACGTGTGAGCACCAGCGCTGCGCGCGCCCTGCCAGCTCTTTCTGACCTTTTGGTTTTTGAGGTATGACTCTTTAACCAGGTATTTTCCTAACTTAATGTTGTTAACTACTCCTGAGGAATCATTTTAAAAGTTGGAAATCTTAACTTAATGACTGAGTTGATGCATCTCTCTATAGTTAGGTGTATATAATATGTAGAATATATATCAAATGTAATAGATTCTGATCTCCTTTGTGGAAAAAAATAAAGACCTCTCCCAGTGGGACACGAGAGGAAGGTCTTGATGAACATTGTCACGCTTACGTTTGTGGGAGAGCACCTTTCCCTTCTCCAGGTCGCACGGTGCCACTGCTAGAATGACTGCCGCTTCCAAATGGTGACAGATGTGTGATTCTGTCATCTTCAGATCTGTAGGGCTTTCCCTAATGCAGAAATCAGTGTCTTTTTTTTTCAACTTAATTAAACCTTTAATGAATATTTTATCAAATGAACTCCATATCTTGTATTTCATTATTGATGTTGTTTGTGAGGCCCTTCCTCATTAGCCTAATTGATAAACGAAGAGATTAGCAGGGAGGGATGATATTTCAGAGACAATGCTTGGGAGCCCGGGAGAGAACATCTGAGCGTGCAGACACGGGCGATACAGATGCTGCAGCGGAAACTGGGCTGCTGAAGTGTGCGTTTCACCTGGGTGACAAATTGAGGGTGTGCATCCTGTGAGAATGAAATTGCCCTAAATGTGTGGCTGTTCCCACAGCATTATAGGTAGGACACGGCACAGGCAGAGCAAGGCTGTGTGTGCAGAAGGGCTGAGTCAGGGTCAAGGTCACTCCCATTCTAGCTGGGGCACTGAGGGGCAGCAGCGAAGCAAGTAGGCAGGGTTTCTGCCCTCCTGGAGCTGCGTTCTGGTGGGAAGAGACACACAGTAGACATGCACATCCCATAGGTGGGGCTTGCAGAGTGGCGGAGGAGACAGTGAGGGAAGGAGAAGGGGGAGGACGATGCTATAGGACATCTTGAGTGGCCAGGAAAGGCTTCTTTGATGGGGTAATACATGAGCAGGGCCCTGAGGAAGAGGGGGAGCAAGACTTACAGGTAGCCATGGGAAGAATATTTGAGGCAGAAGGGGAGCAGGTGCCAAGGCCCCGAGGAGATGGGATGTATGTTGTCTTAGGAAGACAGTGGGGAGGTGCGTTTGACAGGATTGGAGGTGGGAGAGCAGAAGGGCTGGACAGAGAACCATGGGAGACTAGTTTGTATAGGGCCTTCTCAGCGCCTCCTCCCCCTCAAAGGCCTTGGGTTTTATTCTGAATTATGTGGGGAGCTATTTGAGGGTTTTGAGGAGCAGAGGGACACAACTTATGTAATGTCACCTCAGATCTCTCATGAACTTGAGATGAACTAACAAATTCAGTCGTAGGAGACGGGAAGTTACTTGTGCTCTAACAGAGGGGCCCCTAATTATTTTATGGGAAAGATCCATAAGCAAAAGGAATATAGCACAAGTGGAACGAAGTGACTCCAGATCCTGCTGCTTCTCTCATGGCAGTTGTAAACCGTCAACAGTTTGGAGGAACTAGGCCCGAGCCCAGGGAGCTCACTGTGCCCAGGAGACACTGTGCTGGTGGTTATGAGAACGTTGACTGTAGTTCTGTGCGTAAGGGTGCATCCCCTTCTCTCTCAGGATTGTAAAAGCTTCAGGAACACCCTGTCGGTGTTGAAATAATGGGCAAGTGAGGGGAGAGGGAGGAGAAGGCGGTCTGCTGTTCTTCATCCTTGAAATATGAAGAAAGCACTTATGGGAAACAGAAAGCACAGTTACGGTTGTAACAGTGGTGCTCCCAGGCCACCCAGGCAGCTGGAAAAGTTTCTTTCTGAGCCTGATCTCCCTCCCCAACCCGGCTCACCAGCACGTGGGCCAAGGCGGCGCCCTGCCTACCCCCAGCCCGAGGAGTGCCACGCGCCCTGCTGCACACCTGAGTCACCAGCAGAGATGGCCACAGTCCCAGCCAGCTTTGCAAGAACCTCAGTCAGAAATGATGATGTTAGAATCCATTCTGCAGGGAGCTGCTGCTTTTCTTAGAAGGTGTAAAAAAAGAAAGACGTGAGTAAGGTGGAATCTTAGAAGAAGAAAGAACAGAAAATGTCTTCAGCAATAGAGACCACCAAGTCTGGCAAAATCTGACTCAGGAGTATGTGACGGATAGAGTGTGTGTGTGTGTGTGTGTGTGTGTGTGGGAGAGAGAGAGAGAGAGAGAGAGAGAGAGAGAGAGAGAGAGAGAGAGGGAAAATATGAGAATGAGAATGAATGAGAATGAATGAGAATGAATCTCTGGAAGGAACACAGTTGACCAACACCTTAGATTTATCTCACGAGACCTGTGCTGACACCCACCCTCCAGAGCCATAGGTCACTGCATTTCTGAAAATTTGTTATAGCAGCAATGGGAAACTAACATGTCACTCACCCATCTAGATTTTAGGTGCCCCAGTTCTAAAATGGGACCCAAAAATGTTATCTGTCTGCAAGCTGAGAATTGGACCTTGTGATTTCCCCCCTAAATTCCTTCTAGTTCTAAGATTCCCCAAATGAGAAAGTGACCCTAAAAGAGCATTGCAGAGTTCAAAAGGAGCGAGCAGAAGTGAACTATTACTGAATATCTACAGGTGTCAGATGTTGTCCATGGTTACATCATTTAATTCTTACAGCCATCTGAGAAACATTGTAGGGTTCTCATGTTCTTTTATTCTTTCAACACGTATTGGAGTGCCTACTATGTGCCAGGTGCTGTGCCGGGGATGCAGCAGTGAGCAAGCCGGCAAAAACCTTGCCTCTCAAAGGTTATACTCTTTAGGGAGGCAGACGATAAGCTTTAAACATAATAACTAAGAAGATTGTAAATGATGTTGGAATGGGAATACAATAGAGCAGGTCAAGGGTCGGTCATGGCCGTGTTGGGGATGAAAGAATGAACGGAAGCTCAGAGGGCTGGGCATTGCTGGAGAGTGCAGCTCTGGGAGGGGTGGAGCTGGGGTCCCCCTGGATCTGCTGGGATCACAGGTCTGATGTGATCCTCCTCTCAGGCCGGAGAAGGCCTGCTCCCCTTCATTAATGCGAATCCCTTCACTTGTCTGAGGGAAGGGAGCCCCCCTCCCCCACCAGCTGTTGCTAAAAGAAGTGGCTGTCAGGCCAGCATTCGGGGTATTTTTAACTCCTTCCCGTCTTGTCAATAAGAAATGCCAGAAAACTAAGGCCAGTTCCCACGCTGGCGAGGAGCCCCGCAGGCTTGTACGATGCTCATGGCCACTGTCGCTGCTCCCTCCGAGGCGTCTCGTCTCAGCCAGGCCAGGAGCAAGGCTGTAACTCAGGAAGATGATGTTCAGTAAACAGCTGCGGGGAGAGGGACTTCACTAAATGACAGTTATGGTCGTATTTCTTTAGTATGGCCGTTTTCTGGCTGTTGGATATTTATCATTTTGTGACATTCTGGAATACGTTTCTCTAGGGAGCTGTCGCACCTTTAGCGGGAAGCTCTAACACTGTCCCTCAGAGCTCCTCTCTCGTGAGCTTCACTTCTCAGCCCGATTCTGACGTGAAAATAAAAGGTGCGTGTGTGGCAGGAAGACGCGTGGAAGTGTTTCGGCGTTGCACACGAGCTAGTCGTCATGAATAGGAATTAGTACGTTTTCACAGGCGCAAACGGTGGATTTTAGAGATGGTTTAGGAAGCGCCTTCTGCTGAAAGGGGTCCGAGGGAACGCACGCCTGCTGTCTTTTTGTTCTCAGCTGGAGGCTTCTTTTCTCTTGTTTCTTCTTCCTGCTCCTTCCATGGCAGCAAAAAAAAGCTGGGGCTTTTCTTCAGAATAATTACAGAAACCATCGCAGGGATCAAACTTACCGGGCGAAGGCTGGGGCCCACCTGGTGCAGAGGGATGGGCCGGGCCCGGGCCTCGAGAGCTGGCTGTTGGCATCACTGCAGCTGGCATCTGTGTCATCCTGGGGGACCTTTCTGGGCCCCGGGACAGCTGAGAAACCTGACGCCATTTGAAAATGCTCTCAAGAGTGCTAGCCAGTTAGCCAATCCTGAAAGTAAAGAAGCTTTCGGTGGCCAAATTTGGAGATGTTATCAGTGTGCACTTTTTTACTTTCTTAAGACCACAGGTATGTTCCTGGTAAAAAGCCGTATGTAAATGGAATTTTAAGTAGTTTTCCAATGGAAGGAATTTTTGACCTTTTTTTATGCATTAGGCTCTCTTGAAGGGGCAGCTCTGCCTGCATTTTTTCTCCCCACACTAGCTTACAAAATTTAAGTGTAAAATATATTTATTTCAGGACAGATAGGAAACACAGAGAAATAACATAATAAAATATCCTTTTTAAAAAGGATGTAATTTAGTCCTGACCCATTTGGCTCAATGGATAGAGCATCTGCCTACGGACTGAAGGATCCAGGGTTCGATTCCAGTCAAGGGCATGTACCTTGGTTACGGGCACATCCCCAGTAGGGGGTGTGCAGGAGTTTCTAACTCTCTATCCCTCTCCCTTCCTCTCTGTAAAAAAAAAAATCAATAAAATATATATTTTTAAAAAGGGTGTAATTTAAAGCATATGCTTTTGAAACCAGACACGTGCTGTGAATGTCTTTGGGACATCACGTGATCTGCTGTGCCTGCCCCTGCCGACGGCATCGCGCTTCATTAGCCTGGTGGTTCCCCTCACCCATGTTCTGCTGTTGGACATTTCGGTTATTATCCTGTTCTCACCACTACACACCATGTTGCATTGAATATCTTGATGGCAAAATCTCTGTACAGGTCCATGATTATTTCCCTAGAATCAGTTTTTAGACATGAAATTGCTGAAGTGTAGAGTATACAGAATTGTATTGTTTTTGACGTGAGTTGCAAACTATTCGCTTTGTTGATTTTTTAAAGGGGTAAAACCTGAGACATTTCGATGTTAAAATAATTGAATGTTTGAGAGTCCAGTCAGATACAAGTTACTGCATATTTTCAAGCCTCAGTTTCCTCATTTATAAAATGGGCATCACCATATCCTTAAATTAAATAAGCATCAATTGAATCCCATAGTATAAGTAAGGCTGCATATGAATTCTCTGTACAGAAGTGATTAATTTCTCCCTGCATCTCTCCTTTTGCACCTGGAGAGCATGGACCTTAGCCAGTCTCCTCTCCACTCCACCCAGGTTTCCCTGGAGGCACAGGACGGCCACCCGCCATATCGGTGCGCCATCTCGGTGTGCTGCGACTGGGGTGGAGACATCCGTCCTAATTCAGAGAGCCTGCCTTCCGACATTTATACGTTCTGACAGACTAATCAGGCTGCAATTTCTCATGCTTATTTGCAGCCAGATGAAGCAATCTATTTGGTTGTTTTGGAGTTACCCAGGCGTGGAAGACACTGGTTTCTCAGTCTTGAGAAATTCTGCAGGTACTGAGGTACTGACAGGCCACCCCCTGGGTAAAGTCAGAAAGCAGGAGGTGTGGGGGGCTCTTGGTGAGAACCTCTCTCCTCGGCAAACTTTCAGATCCCGCCTGGGACACACATCAGCCTCAGCTTCTGTGTCCCTGACTCGCGTCCTACAGGTTTTCCCTGTCTCCTCCCGCGGGAAGGGCCCTGAGCTCCTCATGGGGAAGGCGGAGCTTTGGTTTCTTTGTCCTAGAAGTTTCCTCATGGTTCCTAGAGATCAGACATTTGCTGATTCGGTTTGTGTTTTTCCTTAATGAGAATCCCAGAGGTCCTTACAGAGTTGCTTTTTGTTAAAACCCCACCAATCCAGATTTGGGCTGCGCTAGTGCCGTGGGGCAGGAGGACTTGAGCTGAGTTTTTTCTAAAATTTAATTTTATACATATTTTTTTATTGATTTCAGAGAGGAAGGGAGAGGGAGAGAGAGAGAAACATCAGTGA
Source organism: Murina feae (assembly GCA_004026665.1). Taxonomy (NCBI): domain Eukaryota; kingdom Metazoa; phylum Chordata; class Mammalia; order Chiroptera; family Vespertilionidae; genus Murina; species Murina feae. The sequence continues at coordinate 21,724 of PVJC01011907.1, read as the reverse complement.
TGAGAGGGAATCACAGATCGGCGGCCTCCTGCACACCCCACACTGCAGATCGAGCGCACAACCCCGGGCATGTGCCCTTGACCGGAATCGAACCCTGCCCTCCTGGATAATAGGTCGATGCTCAACCACTGAGCTATGCCAGCTGGGCTTGAGCTGAGTTTTGAGTGTCTAGATTCCAGGGTGAGAGACACCTCCTGTATCCAACTTTACAATCCACAAGACGGAAACAGACAGGGACACTGAGGTGCTGAAGGATAATGTGGCGAAAGCCGTGTAGCTAGTAAGTGTCAGAGCGGGGAGTTGGTCTGCTTCCCTCGCTGCTGCTTTTTACCACTACACGGTCATCACCTTCAGTGCGCGTCTGTTTATCAGAATGTCTTTGGTGCCATGGGATTTATCATCCATTCTCTAGTGACACAATCATTGCATGGGGCTATGTAAAGACAAATAGGTACCTTGCTCTTAAGGATTTTTATGTAGTGATAACAGTAGAAGCAGCAAAATAACTATTATTATTTGAAAATATCTCACCTGTTTGATGTATAGCCCAGATCTCTGGAGAATTTTGTCCTGAATGCTCAAAGTAGATGATCCTGTAACACACACACACACGCCCTCTGTGCCACTGCTACCCCTGCTCTCGCTTAGCATACGTGTTGATTCTTTTCTTTGTTGGCAGTCCTAATGTGGGTATCTGTCCTGTAACTCTGCACGCAGCACACTGTAAGTTTGTGGTGGGAGAGAAACCATCTTGGGCACACACTGCATAGTGATTTCCTGTCCCCCTTAAGGTCATGCGCTCTTGTCACGAATATAAAAACTCTGCCCACACTTCAAAGATGCTGAGACAGCTATCCAGGGTGGTGTTCATGCCCACTGCCCCCCCCCCTCCCTGGGGGATCTTTAATGTGCAAAGAGGGTGATGGATTTTTCCTCTGTTCATCTCATCAGCAAAGGTTTGACCGAACTTGGCTTCCTGCCACGTGTATTAAGGTTTTAAATGTTAAAATACGAAATTACATTCGAATATTAAATATATTCCTTTCATCTATACCCACTACTGTGACCCTATCCACACTACCAAGGTATGTCTCTCTCTGGGATATGCTCCTGGTTAAGAACCACTGGTCTAGTAGCGGGGGAGAAGGCAGGAGACTGATGAAAACAAACTCTAGGGTTCTGAAAATAGCAGGGGTGGTTTTGAGTTGGGGAAAGAGCCCTGCAAAACTCAGTCTTCCCTGAGGAAAGCCTTGTAGTCCTTGTAGCTCAGTCACTGATTTTCTGACTCCATAGAGAACATGTAATGTTGGTAAAGACGACGATAATGATGATGATGGCAGTAACTACCACTTCCTATGTGCTGAGCATTGTGGGAGGCACTTGTCATATGCATTTAATCCTGACTGTGCCCCCCTGTTATGGCTATTTCACCCCCATTTAGATGGGAGAGGCCTGGCGCATGGGGGTGAGCTTTCCCAGTGTCCCACCGCTAGTTAGTGGAGGAGCGGGGGTTCAACCTGTGCTACCTGAGACCAAAGGCTTGTACTTCTGACCAGGATGCCCTGCCGTGGCCTTCACAGCATTTGTCTAAAGTCAGACGTGCTGCCATCCCCACCACTCCTGGGTGGCAGAGCTCTTAACTCATCTGAACTGTGTACCGTGTGGTCTGCGCTGTCACAGCCCTTTGTGGGATCAGGGTTGGTGGAAGTGAATACGTGGAGTCTCATTCACCGGTGCTACGCTGTCTAGTTGTCAGAACTGATGGCCTTTATCTTGGTAGCAGCAGATACTAGAAGTTAATACCAGCCTAGAATTCATGCTTAGGAGGATGAAGCCTGGATCCTGGGGCAGGAGCCAAGCCTGAGTCTGGGTCTTACCTGCCATGAAGTGTTTTTGTGACTTTGGGAAGCTCCCTTTCCATCCATCACTAGTTGATCATGCTTCCCTTCCCTTCCCTTCTCTTCCCTTCCCTTCCCTTCTCTTCCCTTCCCTTCCCTTCCCTTCCCTTCCCTTCCCTTCCCTTCCCTTCCCTTCCCTTCCCTCCCCTTCCCTTCCCTTCCCTCCTTCCCCTCCCCCTCTTTGCTTAGCCTCGCATTCTCATCATCTACACACCTGCTGTACCCACTGTTAGAGCAGGTGTGTAGATGGAGCCCGTTTTCTGTGTCTACTTCCATTGGTAGAACTCTCACGCGATTATGTAGCGGGTGCAGCTTGGACAAGCTCTTTCTCACAGGTGACTAGGTTGTCCCTTTGGACAGTGAGGTGCAGTGTGTGTGTCACATGCTGTGCACGTGGCCCAGGGAGGCGCCTAGAGGCTGGGAGGCCTGGCAGGAGGCACGGACTTACTTGGAATGTGTTCTTTTTTGTTTTTGTTAATCCTCACCCAAGTATATTTTTCCATTGATTTTTAGAGAGAGAAGGGAGGGGGGACAGGAGCAGGGAAGAGGGAGAGGGAGAGGGAGAGAGAGAGAAACATCTATGTGAGATGAACTTGAACCAGTTCTCTAAACCCTGTAAGGTGGAAGTGATGCTCATGCTTGCTCTGAAAGGCAGTAGAGCAGAGGAGTTGAAAGTATGGGCATCAAAGACTTGAAAGTGATTGGAAGATCACCAGGGTTTGAGTCCCAGATCTGATATTTCTGTAAGTTCCTCAAGCTCCCTGTGCCTCAGATTCCTCGTCTGTGAAACCAAAGAGAATAATAAACCTGCCTCCTGGGGCTGTTGAGAGGATTCAGTGACTTTCTACTTTCAGCATCAGAACGGTTTCTGAGACAGCAGCACATCGCTCTATCGTTTGATTTGGTAAATCCAATGGGAATGCTCTGTAAATTGCAAAATACCATTCAAATACTCTCAGTGACTAAAGGTGAAGAAATGGAATGTTCTAGCCTAAATTATAGCTGCTAATCCCAATCCATGCTGCAGCAATAAGATTGGCCAGTAGGAGGTGATGGAGAGCCCGTGGGCATGGCAGAGCTCTTTGGAGTGGTGGTACCCTAACTTAGCTGTGTATTAAAGTCCCGGGGAGACTTCACAAACACGGAGCCCTGCTTCCTTTCCAAGCGAGTGGAATTGGGGTTCTGCAGGGCAGGGAGAAGGCAGACTCAGCAAGTCCTTGTCGTCGTTGCAGCTGGTCTGTTTGGGAGGCTCTGACTTTCATGGTCCAGCAGAATTTCGTTGTTTATATTTAATAGAGTGCAAGTGGGTTAGTAGAGGCTCTGACGGCAGGTACCTACGTATATACTCATTTTCATTAGATAATGTGGGCGAGGCCACACAGCAGGTCTGTCTGGAAGAAATTGTAGACATATCGAAAGACACCTGAAACCCGGGGCTGAGAGCCTGGCTGGGTTTCTCACCAAGGTCAGTTTTTCCTGGCTGACTGGTTCCCTCACTGTGGGGGAAGGTGTTCACGGAGACTGTTACTGGGTGAGGAGGGGGCAATGAGTGTAATGAAAAGGATCTGGAACTGGGCAGTTGGGGGATCCTGGTTTGTAGGCGGCGCACTGGATTCTCAAGTTTCCGCCTGAGATGAAATGACTCTGTGGTTAGGATTTTGCAGAGGTGGGAGCTCCAGGTGGAGGGAACAGTGTGGGGCATCAGGGAGCAGACACAGGGATGACTGTCTGGCACACTAACTGGAGGGAGGGGAAGCCAGTGTAGAGTCTTTGCTTAGTCTGGGAGGAGGGGACTATTGCTGGTCCTGGCTGTAAAGTGGGTGAATGTCCTTACTTTACAAAGCTGCTGAAATACAGAGTTGGCTGAAATGGCGGGTGTGACTGGTGGCTTCACTGTGAGAAGCCAGCCACTCACAGACCTGGAAGCATTGCCTGTGATGTGGGTGGAGCCTGCCCATGTATTGGGAGCAGAGAGCAGGCTGTGTCCTGGATGGAGGTGGGGGTACTTGCTGCTGGGTTAGAGCACCAGATCTAAAGAGCTAGCAATGTTTCCCATCACCTTCATGTCATGGCCTGAGCTGTGGAAGTGTGGGCCTTCCTAAGTCCATCACAGGTGGCCCTGTGCCCACTCCAGTGGTGGCAGCTGTACTGGCAGGCCGCAGTGGCTGCCCGCTGTGGCTGCTGCAGTCAGACCTCTGGTCACACTCAGAGCTCTGCTGTGGCTCCATTCCTTTCTCTTCTTCACTGTGACTCACGTTGGCAAGAATGACATCATTAAAGAGGTGACCCCAATTCTGCCCAACTGATGAAAATCCCCGAACAACAGGTTATTCAGTTTTTGACACTGTCCTATTAGAAATAAACGACATACAACGTTCCACCCAGCAGTCGTCAAGGTAAGATCCACGACTCCAGTAGGAAGATCCTTCCAGACATCGGGAGCCTACCGGCCCTCCTTCTGTAGGAGCTGCTGCTGCAGAAGGAAGTGGTCCAATTGGTCAGCACACTGCAGGGTAGGTAGCGGGCTGCCTGTTGATAATGAGTCAGAGTAATGACTACTCTGCAGTGCATTTGACACATTAAATTTTCTACAGGGATCATGAACTCTGAGGTCTATGGGAGCCAGACAGGTAACAAATACTGGGGAAGCAGTTAGGGTGGTGGGGATTGTGCCACCTTAAAACACAGCAACTGAAACTTTAAAACAGAAGCGTAACACACCACTTCCGATTTCCAAAGAACGTTTTCGTCCACTTAATGTCCACAGCACCCTGATGAGGCAGGGCTGTTCTCTTCCAAAAATAAGAAAACATCAAATACAGTCAGAGGCAGAGACAGCCTCTGTGTGGCCTGGAGCCCGCAGCGCCGATTTCCAGAGTTCTGCCTGGGAACTCGTGGAGGCCAGGCCCTCGGGACTGAGCCCTGTGGGAAGAGGTCTTGTGCTCTCCCAGGTCTCCGCCCCCTCCCCGGAGCGGCCTCCGTCTTTCTCTGAGCACAGCTCTGGGACCACGGCCCAGCCTGTTTGTTTCTACTCGTACCCAGTTTCTTAAATGGGCCCAAGAGGAAAAGGCGGGGAGGCACCAGCAATTCTGCCCGGGAGTTGGAGACAGCCATCAACCCTGTCGGCCTCCAGGTCCCTTTAGACCTAATCAGAGGCCCCGAGTGCTGAAATGAGCTTTGTTACAATATCTAATTGGCTGACTTGAGTTTTCCCAACGGTCTCTTCCTTTTTATCTCTTAATCATCTTAGGCATTTTTTCACGGAAAGGAAAAAGTAAAAAGAGAGAGAAGTTGGGGGATACAATTGGGGTTACTTGAACCCGAAGTGAAGAAACCCCTGCGCCAGGGTTGGGTTTCCCAAAGGGGGGGGGGCGGGCAGGAGGTGTCAGTTACAGTGAATGTGAGCAGCCCCCCTGGCTTCTGAGACCTCTGGTGACAGCCACTGTGACAGCTCCAATTCCCTTCGATTACAGTGAACTACCTTCACCTGCATTCATCATTGCCCGCACACCTTGCTGGGAGCTGGCTGCTCTGATATCCTTGACCCTGGATGAGAAAGACCAGAGGGCAGACTTGGAAATGACAGCCGCCTAGGATCTGGGTGTGGGGCTCAGCACCTGCCAGAGCTGGTGGGCTTTCTGTACTGTCACCACAGGTTGTATATTGTTTGGGGTCTGATTCCCATAAGTGCCTGAGGAAGGAACAGTTACCGACGTTAGTGAGGTAGGATTTACACATGATAATGTGTTCATCTTAAAGTGGACAGACGGACAAGTCTTGATAGATATATTCACTTCTGTAACCTTCCCCCTCCCCCGCCAGTGAAGCTAGAGCGTTCCCATCACTCCATTAAGTTGCCTTGTGACCTAGCCAGTCAGTCCCACCCCCAATTCGCGACCTAAGGCAAAAGGATCTGCTTTTTACTGTTACAGATTAGATTTGACTTTCCTAGAGTTTCATAGAAATGAAGTAATTCAGAGCACACCGTAGTGTGTGTGTATCAGAGGTTTGTCATGATAGCCCATTGTTTACCCTCTTACCTGCTACTAGAAGTTTGGGTCCAAATGTTGGAAACATTGCTTTGGGTTTTGGCCATTACAAACAGCTGCTGTGAGTATTTTTATACAAGTCTGTGTGTGGACATACATATATGTTTTGGTTTTGTTTTGTTATCCTCACCAGAGGGTATTTTTTCCCATTGGTTCTTAGAGTGGAAGGGAGGGAGGGATGAGGAGAGAGGGAGAAAGACAGAGGGAGGGTGGGAGGGGAGAGGAGAGGAGAGGAGAGAGAGGGGGAGAGAAATATTGATGTGGAGAGACACATCAATTTGTTGCCTCCCATATGTGCCCCGACTGGGGCTGAAGATGGAATCTGCAACCTAGGTATGTCCGTTTGACCAGGAGTCAAAGCTGAGACCCTTTGGTGTGAGGGTGGGTGGGTGGGATGCTCCAGCCACAGAGTCACATAGGCCAGAGATGGACATACATTTTTATTATTCTTTGGAAAAATAGCAAAGACTAGAATTGCTGAGTTATAGGGTGTGGTAGGTGGGATTTCTTTGACTCCCCCTCCCTCCCCAGTGATATAGCTGCATGTGTTATGAACATGGCAGAAAGGGACTTGGACACGGAATGAAGGTTCTAATTAACTGACCTTAAGATAGGCCAGATCCTGGGTTACATGGCTGGACCCAGAGTAAAACATGGAGGGAGCAGAAAATGAGGCCAGTAGAGCTGGTTAGAATGGAATGGTGGAAGGAGAGGTCAGGGAGATTCAGAGAGGGAAGGACTTGGCCCACCATTGCTGGCTCTGAATATGGGAAAGGAGGCCATGAGCCAGGCAATGTAGGTAGCTTCTAGAAGACGAAAATGACCCCCGACTGACAGCCTGTGAGGAAAGGGGACCTCTGTTCTTCAGCCGTTTATAGTTGAATTGCACCAACAACCCGAATAAACCTCCCCAGAGCCTGTGGGTCAGCCCAGGCTGGCTGACACCCTGCTCTTGGCCTCATGGGACCCAGGGTAGAGAAATCAGCATGCTTATTGGATTTCCGACCTATTTCAGAAGCGACATAATAAATTTGTGATGTTTTAAGCCACTGAATGTATGGTAATTTGTTACAGCAGCAATAGAAAATGAATACAGATGCTAAGTGTTAATTTAACTTTGTAAGAAGTTGCCCATCTGTCTTCCAAATCAGTTGTATAATTTTCCATTGTCATCGGCAATATATCTGAGTTCTGGTACCTCCATATTCTCACCTACACTTACTGTCGGTCATTATTTTCACATGAGCCTTTCTGGTGGTGTGTGGTAGTATGTCATGGCTTCAACTTATATTTAGATATTCTGTTGTGATGTGCCTGTTCACATCTTTTGTGCATTTTTTATTGGGCTATTTGTCATCTTATTGAGCTATAAGAGCTCTTTATATATTTTGGATACAAGTTCTTATAAGAAATATGCATTGTGAATTTTTTTTCCATAGTATGTGACTTGTCTTTTCATGTCCTTAATGTTGTTTCTGGAAGAACAATTTTTGATAAAGTCAATTTTAATTAATCTTTTCTTTTATGATTCATTGTAAGTCCTAAGGAAAGTTTTGTTTGCCCATGATTTAAAATGTTTTCTCACTTTTTTTTCTTTTAAAAGTGCTATAGTTTTAGCTTGTAAATTTAGGTGAATTACCCATTTTTAAGTAATTTTATATATAATGTGTATGTGAGATAAGAGTTTAAATTCTTTTTTTTTTTTACATAAATACCCGTTTTCCAACACCATTTGTTGAAAAAAGTATTCTTTTTAAAAAAATATATATTTTCTTTTTTACAGAAAGGAAGGGAAAGGGATAGAGAGAAACATCGATCAGCTGCCTCCCACACCTCCCACCCCCCCCCCCCCCCCCCCCCCCCCCCCCCCCCGGGGATGTGCCCACAGCCAAAGTACATGCCCTTGACCAGACTCGAATCTGGAACCCTTCAGTCCGCAGGCCAACACTCTATCCACTGAGCCAAACCGGTCAGGGCTGAAAAAAAGTATTCTTTATCTGTTGAATTACATTGCCCCCTTTGTCAAATCAATTGACTACACATATATAGTATATGTGTGTATTTATTTTTGGACTTTCTTTTCTTTTCCATTGACATGTATGTCTCTCTTTTTTATTTTAAAAAATATATATATTTTATTGATTTTTTACAGAGAGGAAGGGAGAGGGATAGAGAGCCAGAAACATCAATAAGAGAGAAACATCAATCAGCTGCCTCCTGCACACCCCCCACTGGGGATGTGCCCACAACCAAGATACATGCCCCTGAGTGGAATCGAATCCCGGACCCTTGGGTCCACAGGCTGACACTCTATCCACTGAGCCAAACCGGCCAGGGCTATATGTCTCTATGCAAACACCCCTCTATCTTGATTACTGAAGCTTTGTAAGAGAGAGTATGTCTGGAAACCAAGTAGTAGAAATTCTCCAGTTTTATATTGGTCCTCTGTATTTGTATAAATTTGATAATCAGCTTATCAATTTCTACAAAAAAAGCCTTGTTGAGATTTTGATTGGCATTTCATTGACTCTAAAATTCAATGCAGGGAGGAGAAGTGGGAACAGAAAAAAGGTATTTTATAAAATTAATGATTAAAAACGTTGGGTTTGACAGTTATAACCCTCACTAGGGGCCCGGTGCACAAAAATTTGTGCACTCAGGGGGGTCCCTCAGCCCTGCCTGTGCCCTCTCACAGACTGCTCTGGAGTCAACCAGACTGAGTGAGGAGACTGCCATTCCGGTGTCTGCCTCCTCCCCACTCCCTGGCCCAGGGCTGCGCTTGGCAGTTACAGCAGGCCCAGGAGGAAACACACTATGCTCTCCCTGTTTTTTGGGTTTTTTTTGAGATGAAGACCTAAAAATACTCCACTCTATAATTGGCTATCCAATCAGCCATGCAAATAAGCACTGTGCCAGAGCCTATAGGAAACGAGGCAGGAAGCATGTTAGCTTCCCCTTTCCTTCCTTTCCCTTTAAAAAGTGTGCTTAGGATCTGGGTTTGGCGGTCAAGGGAGGAGGATGTGCTGGGTGCGTTTCCATGGAGTCAGGCACTGGCCACTGATTTTATGTTTTGCCTGTTTGGTTTAGGGAAAAGGGGATAGGATTTGGGGTCAGGGAGGAGTTTGGAGGTGGTGTTACTGAATACAGTTGGGGCGATTTGACTTACCGTGCCCTAAACCTCTATCTATCCAGCCTCTGGACCTCTCTTCCACGTGACCTGCCTGGTTTGGATTGCTGGAGTTTTCTATTAACCTTTACTACAAGGCATGGAAATACTACAGGTGCCACAGAGAATCACCTGGTTTCCAGATCTTGCCGTCTTGTCTTCATTGTGTAGAAGCACCCCAATTTTAGGGCAGCACAGCTGTCGAGACACCTTCTCCATCCTCCCCCCTCCCACCCTTCCTGCCTCTCCAAACCTGCCTGTCCTTCAGGGCTAGCACTCACAATGCTGCCAGGACCAACCATGCATAGTGGCCATTGCCTGTCACAGAAGTAGCCACCTCCCCGGCCCTCTGTCCAGTGTTCGTGTGCAGAGCTCACGTGCACTCTGTCATCTCCCCAGCCCCTCCCGAGGCCTCGGCCGCCCCGGGCATGGTGGTGAAGGAGCCAAGAGAGCTCCTTCAGTGTGTGGGCTAAGAGCTTCAGTGTGAGGCGCCGCTTGTGTGTGACCTTGGTTACGTTGTGTTACCCCTTTAGCCTCAGTTTCCTCATCTGTAAAACACAGGATAATATTCCAGTTTCACAGGGTTTCAGGTTATGATAATGGAATTATATACTGCCTCTAAAGTCCTTAGCACAATGGCAGGGTCAGAGTCAGTGCTTGTTACATGCCAGGGGTTACTATTATGATTGCAGCATCAGGGAAAGGGAGCCTGAGGAGGAGGCGACTATGTCCACTTGCATTGTCAGTCATGGCTGCCCAGTGAGGATTGGGTTATTCAGCCCCGGCTCCGAGCCCAGCCCATGCTAGACACTGAGCTGGAATAGGGAGTGGTGCCGAGTGAGGGGTGCAGCCTGGGAGAAAGGACCTTTGCATGTGAGCACCCCCTGTGCTGGGAGGGGGAATGGAGTCAGGTGTATGTCGTGGGGAGTGCACTTGACCTGGTGATAGAACAGGAGGAGCGCCTGCCTGTCATTTTCACACCTTGCCCCAGGACGAAGCCAGACACATAACAGGTGCTGTGTCCTCTCTGGAGAAGAATGACCGGAAGTGCCGAGCCACCGCTCTGGCTGTGCTCTCACCTGGGTGACCCTGATGGGCTCCCGCGACTTCCGAGTCACAGGAATCGCCCTGCACTGGAGCAGCTGTCCTCTGCGGACACAGCTCTCGTGGGCTTCGCCTCTGCGGTCTGGCAGCCGTCCGCCACCCAGCATGTGTCTTGCCTCAGTCATGCTTTTGGAGACCTGGGTGGAGAGGCAAGAGCCTGTGGATGACCCGAGGGGCTGGCTGGCAGCAGGGGTGCCAGGTGCTGGCAGTGCGCAGGCAGTGTGTGTGGCTGTCCTCAGATGGCCGGGCCGGCTGGGCACTGCAGGGACACTTAGCTTGTGGACAGCCGTGATTTGTGCTGATGCTGAAGGACTTCCCTGGCAGCCAGATTGGCTGCTGTTGCCACTGCCTAGTCAAAGTCAGGCGGAGCTGTGACAACAGGCATCGCGCCGTGCTGGCTCTCAGCTGTGGGAAGCCTCTAAGTCTGCTTGGCCACAGGATCAAACTTCTGAGCGTGGCATCCTCTCACATCAACTCTCCCTCCCAGTCCCCAGGCCCCAAATTCATGCTGCAGCCACCTCAACTGTTTGCTGGTCTCCAGCTATCCCCGAAGCCCTGACTTTTCCCATCGGCTGTGAACTGCCCCTGCCCCTCCCCTGTGCACACCCTTCCCTGCTTAGATGTCTTCCTTCAAAAGGAGCTCCTCCCCTTCCAGACATACCCTCCAACACCCGGCGTGCTCGGTGTCCATCTGTCTGTCAGGAGCTTCCCTCTGTCGGGTGCTGCACACACACTAGCAACTCAAATGTCGGCTTTGTTGCTGAATAGACGGGGATTCGAAGATGGCTCTGCCCATCACTAGCCGTGCGACCCTGGGCGAGTCGCTTCACCTGTGGCCTTAGCATCATGGCTGGTGCAGTGGCGCTAACACTGCAGTCAGAGGGTTGCGAGATGGTGTGTTTGTAGCCATTTGCAAGTCGGAACCAGTAGGTCTCCACAAGGTGGCTCCCACCGGCATGCGCTGTCCCGTGTTGGTTCAAGTCAGTCTTATCACCAATGGGGATCCCCTCCTCCCAGGCAGAAACAGTGCCTGAGAAGTATTAGTGTGAGGGCGGGTCCAGTCGGGGTGCAGGAACCACCCCAGAAGAACAGGTGCCTGCCCTGTGGCTTTCATTCTAACCCACAGCCCCTGCACCTTGCACAGGACTGTTCGTGGACCCAGTCTTGGTAGAAAGAGGTTGAATCAGCTGTTGCATTTGCTCGAGCCTTATCTCTCTGGACCTCAGAAAAATCAATATTCAGAATTGGAATCAGTCATGGAAAATTCCCCTTTCTCTCCCCGTTCGTTTCTCCGTGAAGATGATAGTTTCAGGTTATTCCCTCGAATTAATTAATTTGGCAGACCTGGGGAAGCGTTGGTCACATGCCTAGGACTGTGCGTGCTGGGAATGATAACCAGCGTTCTCAGGTGGACGCGTGCTTTCCAGTCACCCTCCCCGGCACGGACTGCCTTGGGCCCTCTACGGGGCATTATTATTATTGTTGCTGTCATCTCACAGAGGACTGGGCTCCAGCCCTCATCTTCCGGGCTCTTCTGAGTCGGGTATCCTCTCCCTCTGAACTTGACCTCTTTCCTTGTTCACTGGAGGGTCCATGGAGAATCCTTTTACAGAGCTTACCTGGCCCATTAGTCTAGAGTGGAGGCTTCCTTTTGACGTGCTTCTCTTGTTGGTGTGCAGAGCCCTGCACAGGTGCAGAAGGGAAGACGTGGTTTCTTTCTAGAAATGTACAGACTCGCCTCGGTGCATAGGACACACATGTCTTCACTGAGCAAGTAGTTCCTGGGTGTGTGCTTTGTGCCTGGCGCTGGGCTAGGAGTTGGTAATACGATGGCAAACAAACAAAAAATCTCTTAGGCACAGGGACATTTTTTTTCCCCTGGGAAAGAAATCATCAAAATAGTTACAGATTGCTGTAAGTTCTATGAAGGAAATTTATGGTCACTTAAATAGCCATGCACATAGAACACAATAAAATAAGAACACACCAAGAGAAATGAGAGGATCATCCTTATCAGCCCTGGAAAGGCCCTGGTCCTGCCTCCCTCCCTTTAAGGCAGAGAAATCCAGGTGGAGGAGGGGCGTGGGGGAGGGGCATAGCGAGTGGACTTCCAAAGGGCAGTGTGTGGAGGGACCTGGAGGAGGGAGTGGGCTCTTTTGAGAAGGGTGTTGAGATCTGTAATTCCTTCCACTTGGATCCTGTTCTGGTCTCTTTTTTTAAAGTACAAGAAAAGCCCCAAAACAAAATTTGTACTTTGTGGTATGGGACCATTTCTTCCAACTAAGAGCTCCTCCCAAGCATTTGCAATCCTAATTTTGTATAAGGACATGGTTTGCATCTTACATTTTGGGGGTAAGTAGATACACCTGGATTTGGACAACAGGGAGGACTAGTTCAGGGTGGTTTCTGAAAGATTCCACTGCTATTTAAGAGATATTCAGAACTTTAACATCAGGTGAGGACTGGGGCAACCAAGAGGTGGGGAACAGACGTAGGCTCTGAGCTGGAGGAAGAGGACACGCCCCCCTCCTGCCCCTCCTGCAAGGGCCATGCTCTGCCCCAGGAGCACAGGCCTGGGACATCGAGGAAGGAGCACGGAGGGCACTTCCCAGGTGAGGAGGAGGATCAGAACAGACACAGCGCAGGGGTGAGGGGTGCTGACTCACACACATTGTTGGTGGGACTGTTCGGCAAGCGGTACAACACCTCGGGAAAACCTCAGGTGGCTTTTTAGGAGACCTGTCACACAGCACTTTTATTCTTGGGTGAAATGAAACATGCCCACAAAAAAGATTTATACACAAATGATTACAGCAGCTTTATTCATAATATAAAAAATCCTAGAAACTATATAGGTGTCAATAGGAGAATCGATAAACAAACTGGTGTATTCATAAAATAATGGAATACTAAGCAAGAAAAAGGCATGAACTGGTATGTGTAGCATCATGCTGAGTGAAGGAAACCTTTCATGAAAGGTAAATACTGTGTAAGTCCGTTTATACAAGTTCTTGGACAGGCAAAACTAATCTTTGGTGTTAAGAGTCAAAATAGAGGTTGCTTCTAGGGACTGTGGGGTGGGGACTGGGTGGGAAGAGGCTCAGCAGAACTTTCAAGGTGATGTGAGGCTATCTTGATGGTGGGCATGTGTTTGTCAAACTCATTAAATAGCACACCTAAGGTTAATGCATTTCTCAAAGTGTACATTTCACTTTAAGAAACCTGTAAACAGGCATGCTTAAGGGTTTAGGAATAAGTTATACAGAGTGTATCTAAAAGGAAGATGTATCGGTAGGTGAATTGAGGGGTGGCTAGGTATGTGATAAAGCAAGCACTCACGGCAAAACCTGAATTGTGGAATTTAGGCAGTGGCTAAATGGGTATTCACTGCAAAATTCTTTTAGCTTTTCTGTGTGTTCGAAAATGTTCATAATGTTAGAATAGATATGCTCAAGTGGAGGATGCAAATTGCAGTAATACGCATGCAAAATAATTGTGATTTATTGCCCTGTTACACAGGGCTATACTGCTTATCTTCTTCAATATTCCATTAAACCCCACCACAGGAGCCGCTGCAATATCGCTGATTTATCAAATTCAGGAGAATCCTCTTACTCATTTGCATCACCTGGCTACCTCTGAGTGCATTTTCTCAGCACGGCTATGATTCTCTCTCCCCCTTTACTATCGCCCTTGAATGTGACCATCCAGAGTGGGTATTTCCTTAGGTGCTGAGTGATTGCAGCAGCTTTAGAATTGTTGCTTTCACTGTCTGTTAATTTGGAGACAAAAAAACAAAACAAAAACCAGCTGAAGGAGGTTGGGAAACAGTGACCGGGGAGACTCAGAGTTCATGAAATAATTTGAACTATACTCAGTGATCCAGACAAAGTTCCAGTATTTCAACAAAATTTAAATAAAAAGATGAGCTAGGACATCTTTTACCCACTTCCAGTGCAATGGTGGATGTTGCGTGCAAGAGTCAAAATGGCTGTTCGCTTGAACTTTCAGGGCTTTGGACAAAAAATACCGGAGACGTCGTTCAAGTTCACAAGGGCAGGCAAGCCTTCGCGTGGGGAGGGGAGGTTATGAGCCACTGTAGATAATCATGGAGTGAGCTGAGGACAGAGATTAGATCAACAATCATTCCCTTTTGTTTTCCTGGAATGAAGTCAGAGCAACATTGTTCTCATTTTTATTTGCAATGAACCTAATTTTTGAACCGAGCTATGCAATAATAAGCACAGGAAAGGCCAACTAGGAGGAGAGTCAGCACAAGTTCACTCTGCGTTTCTTCCCAGGCCCATTCCCCCAGCTGTGCTGAGCCTCTCCCCACCCCTCCCCCAGGCGGCAGCCTTTACTCTCCCTCTCCAACTCAGGCTCAGCTATAATCACTATTTGCAAGGTGTGTTCTCCTGAGGTTTACCTCCCACTATATGGTGCTTGGGAAGGACTCCTATGGAGGCACTTTGCTCTAGTCTACAAGCTCTTCATCGGTTGTGAGTCATTTCCATCATACAGCACACTCCTCAGAGCTGGAGCTGTGGCCTTGATGGGAGCAGACACTGGGAATGTAAGGTGATAGGCCTGGAACTGGACTTGTCTAGGTGGTGGCAGTGGGATTGTATAAGTGCATTGCAGAGATGGATGCCCTGTTGGTACCCTGAGAAATTCCAAGAAACCCACAGCATCCTGGTGACAGTGAAAATTGCATTGATAGAACGGGGGTGTAAGAAAGCTGATCAACTGCCATATTTTTATAAAGGAATGGAGAGGGAATGGGGGAAAGAGTGTGTCAGCCTGCAAAGCACTCTCAGTGGCTAGTGTGTTTCTTGCATTATTCTAGGCCCAGAATAAAGAGGCTCAGCTTGTCTCTGTGTCACTGACAGTCAGCAGAGCTCAGTACAGTGGACTAGACTGAGTGCAGGGCACACACAGGAAAAGACCACATTTCACTCCGCTCTGGGCCTCACCATCCTGCACTGAGGGTGCCCGGGGAGGACTCCTGAAGGGCATGAGGGCAGCGGGTCCCAGCACTGGTGCTGATGCAAGTGAGCTGGACCCCAAGGTCTGCCCTCCTCCCTACATTTGGCACAGCTGCCCAGTTATAAATGAGTCCTTGG
>PVJC01011906.1:20215-40772 GCA_004026665.1 Murina feae | reverse complement strand
ATGTAGTCTGCAGGCTGAGACATTATGCACTAAGCCAAACCAGCTAAGGGCAGCATATGACATTTCTTAGCCCTCCAGCAATGGACCTTCATTTTTTTTCTCCAAGAGTGTGGTGGGAAAACCTTAGATCACCTTTTTGGATTCATTACCCAAGTTACTAAGAATATTACCAGTGGCATACGGGGAGCTTAGCCAATGAGCAGTAAGAAAAGGTGTTTCCTCTGTAGTTCAATTCCCATCACCGACTCCACCCCTACCTCTCCAATCCCAGCTCCACCCCTGCCCAGGCCTGAAACCTCTGGATGAGGATGCAGTCCTGGGCAGAAGACCTCCAAGCCCCTCCAATTGCCAGCTTCACAGAGCCCAGGCCTCTGAGATCACCAGCTTTGATCCTGCCCCTTGCCATTGCTGGCTCTGTCCTTGCCCCCTGACAGCCTCTGGCCAAGGCTGCAGGCCTGGGCAGGAGAACCCCAGATCCCTGCTTTGCCAGCTCCACCAGTGCCCAGACCCCTGTGATCTCTGGCCTTGCCCCTGCCTAGGCCTGAGGCCTCTGGCCCAGTCTTATGCCTGGGTAGGGCACCTTCATACCTCTCAGATCACCGGCTCTGTCCCTGCCCCCTCCGATCACCAGCTTTGCCCTTGCTCATGCCTGAGGCTTTTGGTGAAGGTCTCTGGCCTGGGCAGGGGACCCCCAATCCCCTCTGATCACCTATTCTGCCCCTTGGGCCCTCCACCTCCCCTGCCACCTGCCTGGCTAAGAGACCTGACCACTTCAGTGGCGGGGCTGAGCTGGACTGCATGCCGCCATCTTGTGGCAATGGGAGCAGCCATCTTTATGACAGAGTGACACCTAATTTGCATATTACTCTTTTATTAGATAGGATGTGGCTATGGGTGCTGCCATCATGAGGCTATGGGGGAAGCCATCTTTGTGATGGAGTGATGCCTAATTTGCATATTACTCTTTTATTAGATAGGATGTTTGTGTATAAACTGAAAGTATAATGCACAGCATAGTAAAGACAATTCTGACTGAGGAAGGTCCAGACAATGCTACCCACGTATTTATCTTTCTAATAACTTTGATTGCTCCAAGAAGAAATAATGGACTATCCAGGAGTATAGGCTAACTACATGTTCTTTAGAAGAGCATTCAAATATTTCATATCTTTCAACAACTGTTTTTCTTTTTTTAAAAATAAAAAGTTTTTAATTGATTTTTTAGAGAGAGAGAAAGAGGAAAGGAGAGGAATAGAGAGATGAAAACATCAATGAGAGCCAAACATTGATAGGTTGCCTCCTGCACTCCATTCTCTATTTCCATGCTATGATCTGCAATCACCCGTTGGCTTTTCAAGCACAGCTCAAGAAAGCAGGACTAAGTTACATGATTCTACTGTTGATGTATGAGCCTCACTCCAAGAATTTATTATGATTGGAGACCCAGTAGGGGATCAAGCCTACAACCGGGCCATGTACCCTGACTGGGGCTTCTTGGTTCATGGGTCCATGCTTAACCATTTAGCAACACTGGCTGGACCCTTTCAACAACTTTTACTGGCAGCAGACATTGGTAAGAATTTAAAATACAGGTGTTCTGGGTTTTGTTCTATTCTTCATTACTGTTCTTCATAACTTCTTTGGCAATAGAGATTAAAATATAACTTACTATTCTCTGTGCTTCTATAGAACTTTGTAGAAATTGTCAAGTTGTTATGCAATGTATCTCATCAAGGGCAAATACAAAATCTCATCTATCTTTGTATCCCAGTATCTAGCAAAGAAAGTGGAATGTAATGGGTTTTTTAATCCATTGCACTTTCCTGAATAAGCCACTTTGCAGACTTTTCTGAGTATCACCCTTGTTCATATAGTTTGAAAAAGGTCAAGGTCATGCACTGCTAAAACCAAGGAACCTAATTTATAGTCAAAACTTTCCTTTGGCATCGATTCAAAATCATTAACTAAAAGCATTGCATCAATTGATGGAGGTGTGGATTTTTTTAAATACCAGAAAACCATCCAGAGAAACCTTCAAAATACAGTAGTCATAGCAGCATTCACTCAAATGATCTATGAAACAATGGCTATATCCTACTTTATAAACATGGTGAGAATTATATTTGTAACATATCTCTATATTTGACACAGATTTTTAAAATCAGTGTCATGAGCATTTACTATGGAGCCATATTTAAAGTCACAAATTACAAGTCAAGGCCTCCTATCATAATAAAGTCTTGGAGGGGGACCCATACATCAACAGCAGAATCATGTAACTTGGTCCTGCTTCTCTGAGCTGGGTTTGAAAAGAGAATGGGTGATTGAAAATCATGGTATGGAAGCAGAGAGTGGAGGAAACTATAACCTGTGTTCAAAATCAAATTCATTGTCAAAATCAAATTCATAAAGTTTGTTGTTGATACTGTACAAAATGGTTAACCCCTGCATTTACATGAATAGACTATTCTTGCAACAGTCTGGAAACATCTAATCTAATAAAAGAACAATATGCAAATTAACCATCACTCTGAGACAACTAAGCCACGCCCACCAGCCAAGCTACACCCACCAGCCAATCAGAGAAGCTTTATGTAAATTAACCCAGCCAAGATGGAGGTTGGCAGCCAGGGAGCTAGAGCAAACAGGAGGCTTCTGTTGCACCAGCCATGGAGTTGAAACTGCCTGCCTATGTGGGCCGGGCCTCTGCTCAAGGCAACAATGTTCAATTATAGAAGCCACAGAGCTGATGCAAACAGGAGGCTTCATTGCCTGCCTAGGCCTCCGCTCAAAGCAACAAAATTTCAATTATAGAAGATAAACCCCAGAAACCTGATTCCAGCCAACCTCCCTGGGACGTTGGGTCAATGGGAGCTGTGGGCAGCCTGAAAATGGCCCTCAGCCCCTCACCCAGGCTGGCCACACCCCAATGGGGTGAGGGACCCCAATGGGGTGAGGGTCCCCACTGGGGGGTTTGGCCAGCCTGCAAACAGCCATCAGCCCCTCACCCAGGCTGACCAGGCACACCAGCAGGTGGACATCCCCAGAGAGGTCCCAGACTGCGAAAGGGCACAGGCCGGGCTGAGGGACCTCCCGAGTGCACAAATTTTTGGGCACTGGGCCCCTAGTATTAATATAATGAGCTTTGAAAAGTCAAAATCATGGCTATGATCATGTTACTACAAGAAGATACTCCTAATTTTTTTTGCCTTTGGTGGGCAGTTAATTCACCTATATTATAGTATTTACTAGTTTTAAATGAAAAAGAATAACCTTTTTGTTTTTAGTGATGTATTTTATGAATACACAACTCCCAGTTGTACATTGCCCATATTTTGCAAGACCTTACAATTTTTTAAATTAGTAAACACTCCAAATGACCACAAAGTTTGTCTTCACTTTATGATTAAACTATGACACACATTTACATTATGTTTTAATTTTACATGAACGATGACCCGATTCTGTTTTTATGTTTTCCCCAAATGCTGACAATTTAATTACTCATAAGGTGCATAATTAATGTTTAGGAAATCTACAGGTGCTCACAACTTGTAGGTTCTGGATATATTATCCAAACATGAATAGAATTGGAATGTTCTAGCTGAGTCTGGAGAACGACAAGACCCCCTAAGTAAGAAAGAGATGAGAGATTTTTGTTGTTTTTGTCTTGTTTTGCTTTCAATGTGGTTTGGGCTTGGATTCTTTAACACTTTTTAGAAACGTGCCTCCAAACCACACTGGAGTTTTAGCAGAGCTTCCCTTGCTGGGTCTCTTCTTGTGTGGGAGCTAGGTTTTACTACGCAATGCTTCAGCACTACGGACAGCGCCTGGGCACTTCTAACAAAGGGAGGGGATCCGGTTGGGTTAGCGTAGTGGAGAAAACGGGGAGCAGGGGAAAATAACCCCAAATGCCGCATGCAGTCCCCAGTTAAAGCTTTCACTAGCGTCTTTCCCGTATTGGAGGAGAAGAAAGACGTAAGAATCTAGAGCCCTCACAAACACACACACCCGCGCGCGCGCAGCAAATATTAACACACTGCTACATCGAAGAAATCCATGCACATTTTCCTGCAAAACACACGCGCGCGCGCACACACACAAGTACTTGGCGGGCGCCCGCGGCTTCAGCCTCTCGCTGACAGATACATTTTGACAGGTAGGCCAGGAAAGCGCTACCCGCGGTCCTGTGACTCCACGCAGGTTCCCAGGACATGCCTTTTCCATGACTACCGAACAGATCAGCGAACACAGACAAACCTGCCAGCACTTAAGTCTACTCGCTGGATTTCATCTCCATGGCAACAAGCATGGAAGGTGAGACAACCCTGGCCAAGAAGTAACTTTCTCCCCCTACCCACCGCATTAGCTGAAGGATTCCAGTGCAGGTCCAGATGAGAGGCATGTCCTCATTCTCTTGTATTTCTGAAGCTAGGAAGAGGGGAAAGGAGGTGGGGGAAAGGAGCCTGCAGGTCTGGTGAGTTGGAATTCTAAAGGAGGAAGAGCATTGATGTTTCTGCTGCTGCGGCTGTTGCTGCCAAAAAAAAAAAGCAACACAAAACAAAAGAGCATGTATGTGTGCAGTTTGCTGATGCTGTTCCCATGTTTTGTAGATTTCTATGCTTCTCCAGTCTAATATGTCCAAAGAGAACTGGAGACAGACAAGGCATAATGATAATGATAGTCTAGGTTTCTCTAGTGAGACATTTTGAGAATTTTTCAAACAAGATTTTCAGTGCTTTGAACGGAATGAATATCAGAGTCCTTGAGGAATCATCCAAAGATTCTCTTAAGAAGGGAATTCTCTTAAGGTTGAAATCGGAAAGAAGGAGGGGTGGTGCTGGCAGATCCCAAGGTTTTGGAGCCCTGGAAAGGCCTGCAATGTTTATGCACTTCATCATGATGAAGACATCTGGGTTTGTAATGTAAGGTTTTCCTTTGATTGCAACATATTCCATTCCTAATGATTAACCACCTCTGTGCAGATGTGGCCTAAATAATGTTTCATTTTACCTCTTCAGCTTTAATGGGATTTAATAACCTTGATATATGGGGGGGGGGAGGGCTGTACATGTGTGTATGAGAGGATTCATTATTTTTTTAAGCTTGGGTTTTCTTACATGTCTCATTTCATGAAATTGTGAATGTTCATATTATTACCATTAGAGATTATCATATATAATGGCCAATATCAAAATACTTTTCATCCAAAAACATCATAATCCACTATAATAGCTGTTATTTCAGATATACTGTTTGGAATATCATTAATAGATAAATAAATGGGAAGAAACCTGTTGATTAAAGTAAAATACAGGAGATTCTTTATTTTTAGTGGGCACATACTTTTCAATATTGGTTCTGCAAGTACACATGCTGCATGCAAATTAAGTAACTATCTGTTTCTGAAAAATACATCTTATACCTCCAATTAGTAAACTTATTTCATAAAAGAAATAAAATCACACATAACAATTCATTTTATAAAATGCTATATATCAGGTATAAAAATATTGTTATCTTTGACTACTAAAGATGATATGATTTGTAAGATTTAACATAGAAATATTTTATTTATTGATTAATAACTACAAGGCAACTCAGTGAGGGTTGGGAATTTTGATAACTACAGGTATACCCTTGGCCCAATCCTATGACTTGTCAGGACTTAGAGATTGCAGTTTCTGACAATTTCCATGAAGGAAATGATGTTTTCAACTCAATTGTTCATTTTAATGGCGCTTAAATACTTATTCTAGTGAATATGGCTTGAGGCAATATTTTATCATTTGCAGTAGTACTATAAAATTATACTTAAATGCTTTAATCATAATACAGATAGACCCTGATATTTAAACTGTACCATGTTGATAATTTTACTCATTTTTGTTGTTGTTGCATAGAATGTTTAAAACAACTTTGCTACACAATTTTACATTCTACTCCCTTTTGGAAATTTTATTAACTAATTTTTTTCTCATAAAAATTTATTCATGGCTTTGTAATTTCATGGTCTAAATTTTTGTCACTTTGCATTCGGGTACTATTTCCCAGTAAACCAGATTCCTTTTGAGGTAGGCATTCAAAGGACTGTTGTGCAGCAGAAAGAACATGCTGATTTATTTTTATTTGCTTTCCAATCTTTTCCAGGGATTAGAGAAACTGAGACTATATTATTTATCCAGAGTTGTTGAGTAACATTAATTATGAAGAAATCCATGTTCTAACTGAAGACTTCTATTTATTTGAACAATATCTAGTTATTAACATTGCTTTTATGTCATATTATTCTCTATACCGATAGAAATGTGCAAAGCTCAGCCCCAGCTGGTTTGGCTCAGTGGATAGAACGTCGGCCTGCGGACTGAAGGGCCCCGGGTTTGATTCCAGTCAAGGGCACATGCCCAGGTTGCAGGCTCAATCCCCAGAGAGGGACATGCAGGAGGCAGCCGATCAATGATTCTTTCTTATCATTGGTGTTTCCGTCTCCTTCTCCCTTCCTCTCTGAAATAAATAAAAAATATATTTCAAAAAAAGAAATGTGCAGAGCTCAGCATACTTAGCAGTATATTCTCAAGCACTTTAAGACTTGGTGTTGAAATGACACATGGTTCATTTCACGGAGCAAGAAAAATGGAAAGTATATGGCTTAAATTACCAAGATCATCTATTTGCTGACAACTCTGTTAGGCAATTGCTTAACGTTTTACTTATTTGCTTGTGTAGACACAGCCTAGAGCACTGGCCAGACTTTCTTGAACCTTGTCTACTACGCTCCAGTTATTCTCCTTGACCGGTGTTTTGTTTTCATTTTTAATAAAAGGTAGAATTTTAGGACTAATATGAAAGTCTAGGTTCTTCCTTTTAAGATACTTACCAAACATCTGTCTTTCTCATTCCAATGTTTTTTATTAAAAATGGGAATGTCATAGTTCTTTTGAACCCCAAGTGAATTTACTCAGTTCTATTTTTTTTAATTGAATATGTAATCATATTCTTTTCTTGAAAGTACGTAGACTGATGATCTCAGCTTCTGCACTTTTAACTTTTGTTGAAATAAAACTTCTTTTCTGTCAAGTTTCCTTTAGGGCCTGACTCCATTTTCTCTCTCCCCATCACTTCTAAACCCTCTTCAGTTTAGTGTTCCGCCTGGACATTCAACAGAATACTTTAAATGATGACAAATTTCTGAATGGCAATGTCCTATTTTTCCATTCCCATTACCACTGCAGAATTTGACACAGTTTACTCACACCTTATAGACACTCTGGCCTCCTTTGTTCCAGGGGAACTTCCTACTACAGATTTACTTGTGCTTCTGGTCACTCTATATATGACTCGACAAACAGATATGATTTTCTCCTCATATAAGAAATGTTTGTTGAAGCTCTTTCCTAGGCTTCTTTCATCTTCAATTTTTCTAGTACCTGCAAATAGAACCTTAAAGGAATTACAACAAAATTGCCTTCTGGATCAATCCAGAACAAGTAGATCCCAGAGGCTCACACTTCAAATATTTGAATACAGCTATCATCTTTCTTGACCTTTCTTTTCCTAGGCAAAACTCCGCAGTTCTTTCCATCTCTTAAATTTTGATTTGTGAAGTTTTGATGCTTCTATGTATTTGACCCTCTCCACCCAGGATGCATTCTTTTACACAAACTTTACTTGATGATAAGGCCCTTAAGATATTCTTTCCACTGGCAATTTTATGATGGACAAATGATCTGGATTAATTTATTCAAAATTGCCTATTAAACTGTCTACTCTGTGCCACTAATTCACTAAGTCCAGAACAAAACTCTTCCTTTACTTTCTGAACTTATGCTTTGCTCATATTTTCTTTATTTTGGTTAATGAAAACACTGTCTCCTAATATATGGTGATAGGAGAAGATTTGACTTTGGATGGCGGACAGATGGTGCAATATGCAGATCTTATAACATAGAAATCCACACCTGAAATCTGTATGTACATGTTGACTAATGTCACCCCAATCAATTTATTTAAAAGAAAATGAAAACACTGTCTTTCAAATGTCTAGCCTTAATAAAATGGAATCACCTTTGATGCCTCTCTTTTCATGGCCCACTATATTAGTTGCCTAATCCTATCCTTTATCCTATATAATAAAAGGATAATATACAAATTGACCCTAACAGCAGAACCACTGGGAATGACTGGTCACTATAACACACACTGACCACCAGGGGGCAGATGCTCACTGCAGGAGCTGGCCCCTGGTGGTCAGTGTGCTCCCACAGGGGGTGCTCTGCTCAGCCACAAGCCAGGCTGATAGCTGCCAGTACAGCAGTAGTGGTGGGAGCCTTTCCTACCTCCTCAGCAGCGCTAAGAATGTCCAACTGCATTAGGCCTGCTCCCCGCTGGCAAGTGGACATCCCCCGAGGGCTCCTGGACTGCTAGAGGGATGTCTGAGTGCCAGCTTAGACCCAATCCCCTGGAGAGCGGGCCTAAGCCAGCAGGTGGACATCCCCTGAGGGGTTTCAGACTGTGAGAGGGCACAGGCTGGGCTGAGGAATCCCCCCGAGGGCACAAATTTTTGTGCACTAGGCCTCTAGTCTCTTTATAAATATCTTTCAAGCCCATACCCTCTTCCACACATTTACTTCCTAGTCCAGGCCCTCATTGCTCCCTACTTGGACCATTTCTTTCCCTTGATGCATCCTTTCTGAAATCTATGTCTACTTCAGTGTCATCATCAAACTCTTGGCCTTTAGGCAAATAAATTACAAACTCAGCCTGACAGTTAAGATATTTCACATTTGGGCTTCAACCTACCTTTCCAGTGGTCTGTTTCAATACTTTCCTTTGCTTGGGTCAACTTGCTCACTATCCTCTGAAAAAAATCTAGTACTTCTCGGCCTTCATATTCATTGTCATGCTGTTTCTTTCTCCATATATCTAAATCTTCTGAGTTTTAAGACTCTGCTCAAATACAATCTCTTACAAGGAAACCTTCCCTGGTCCCTAAATGGGTGAAATTTATATTCCTCCCTAAATGTGTTTATCATCTTTGAATCCTTTTTTCATCTAGGTGATAAAGATAATATCAACCCTGAATTCTTGTTATGGAAATACAGCATATGTTAAAGGTTTGTTTCCTTTGTAGAAGCCTACATTGTTTTAGTCTTGTTCGTACTTGGATCTCTTTCCTTACAAGTTGGAATCTCTTTGAGTAGAGAGGTCCATGTTTACTAGAACACAGTAGCAAATCAAAAAATATTCTTGTGTGGTATCTTTATGATTTTAAAAAAATCAAATAAAAGCTTTTTTGTTCATTTTATTTTGACTACATTTTCGGCCTCTGGATGTTTCAAACTTAGATATCTTTAAATCAGCACTTTATTCATCAAAAATTATATTTTCACCTTGCCAGTGTGGTCAGTGGTTGAGCATTGACCTATGAACCAGAAGGTCACAATTTGATTCCCAGTCAGGGCACATGCTCAGATTGTGGGCTTGATCCCCTTTGGGCGGTGGGGATGTGCAGGAGGCAACCAATCAATGATTTGCTCTTGTCATTGACATTTCTATCTCTCTCTCTCTCCCTGCCTCTCTGAAATCAGTAAAAATATGTATTTTTAAAAAATTATATTTTTAATACATTTAGTTTAATTCAATTTAAATATTTATGGAGTACCTACAATATGCCAACAACTATAGCCACTGCTTAAGTAGTAGTTATTTTTCCATTTAAAATGATAAGTAACTCAATTCACAGACTGTCTAAGATTCTAAGAACAAAGTGTATCTGATATATGTTAGACAAATTATAATATAAAATATAAGAAGATACCTTGTTTTATTTCTTTCTTTCAATTACCATTCATCTTTAACATTATTTTGCATTAATTTCAAATATACATCATAGTGGTTAGACTATCTTATGCTTTACAAAGTGTCCCCCTGATTTTTTCAGTACCCACCTGGCAATATTCAGTTATTACAATATGACCGACGATATTCCCTATGCTGTACTTGACATCCCCTTGACTATTTTGTAACTATTTATAGAAAGAGACCTTGTTTTAATTATTAGTGACAAATGAGTTGAGTGTTTTATTGCTACCGATAGAAAACACCTTTGTTTGTTTATTTAGTCAGTTGGTGGGTTTTAATAAGAATAACAGAGTCTAGTGGATTAATCACTAGCTAAGAGCCAACTTAACAGGACTTAACTTTATAATGCTCAGCTGTGACCCTGCTTCTCTGTCTACATTATGATTTGATTAACTGATTTTAAAGGTAATTAATTTAATTAACATTAAGACATCAAATGAGAAGATTGTTTTGCTTCAATTCAGCATGCACTTTTAGTTGTGGCTTTTTTAACAACACTTTTGTTGTAGTTTCAGAATCTCAGTATAGTAGAAGCTTAGGTGTGGGATCTGGTTGGGAGGGGACTGAGGAGGTTGCCTTGAAGCTGCATTTTCATAGGACACATGCTGTTTAATTTGAATCTTATGTTTATTTAGGGTGTTCTGAAAGCTAATGGAGATTGTGAAAAGATGGCTAATAGTCCATAGTTACTGCTGCTTGTTTCCGGCAAGCTGCTATGTTGGATACTGCACTTATAAACAAAATTTTAAAAATACAAATTCTCTTTTTAACAAATTGAGATTTAGTTTTTGGACTAGTTGTAGAAAGAAAATACATGAACATAAGTCTAACAGCTAAGGAGGGAAACAGAGAGAAGACATTAAAAGGATCAGAATCACCTGGCTGGTATGGCTCCGTGGTTGAGTGTTGACCTATGAACGCCGAGATCATGGTTTGATTTCCAGTCAGGGCACAATCCCCAGTAAAGGGAATGCAGAAGGCAGCTGATCAATGATTCTTCCTCATCATTGATGTTTCTTTTATCTCTCTCTTCCTCTCACTTACTCTCTCTGAAGTCAATTAAAAAAAAAGAAAGATCAGAATCTGTATCAGACAAAATAGCACTAGAGATAGGCCTTGTAACATAGACCTTAGAGAATTTGACCAGCTCACACTCTATGTAATTATATGTGGTTGTATATACACATGCAAAAAATAGATGACAATCTGGGTCAAAGAAGCAGTGATTTTACCCCACAATTCTTTTGATTAAAAACTTTTAAGATTAATTATTTGAATATTTACCTTCATACTTGATTTTTTTTTTAATGTTTTTACTGATTTTTGAGAGAAAGTAAATGGAAAGGGAGGAAGAGAGAGAGAGAGAGAGAGAGAGAGAGAGAGAGAGAGAGAGAAGAGAAACATGGATGGGCTGCTTCCTGCACGCTGATGAAGCCCACACTCCAGGCATATGCCTGGACTGAGAATCGAACCAGCAACCCTTTTGGAGCCAGCTAGGGCCATCCTTGGTTTTATATGGAGCATATAGAGCTACAGTTTTATGTGTCCACAAAGGTAGCTCTGTAACTGCTACAATAGAAGTAGCATCTCCAATGCTAATTTGATCCTGGTTCATATCTAATGATGTTTTCAACCGTCTTGTGAGTTAAGTCAAGAGGGCTAGAAAAATGTCAGATTTTGTAAAACAATTACCTGCTCAATATCACACATTGATAACACTAAACTGATTTCTATTTTGTACCTAGGCCAAGAGGTGACTCCAGCTGGAATTCTCAAGAGCCACAACGATGTGACAGTGAATAATGAGTAGTTCCTACTGTGGCAACTCTTCAGCTAAGATGAGTGTCAACGAAGTATCAGCTTTCTCATTGACTTTGGAGCAAAAAACTGGCTTTGCTTTTGTTGGGATTTTGTGTATTTTCTTGGGACTCCTTATTATCAGATGCTTCAAAATCCTGTTAGACCCGTATAGTAGCATGCCTTCCTCTACATGGGAAGATGAAGTTGAAGAGTTTGATAAAGGGACATTTGAATATGCACTTGCATGACAGTTCTGGCTTTGTGGTTTTTAGTGTCCTCGTGGGACACGTGATGCATACTGTTCTAATTACCTTGAGTGTGCTGCTGGAAAGAAGCTCATTTCAGTCACTCAATTCAATAAACATGTGTGGGTAATTTACCCACCTACCTGTGTGAATGATAAACCATCGTTGGGTTTCCTCACTTTCTTCTATCCCCTAATATTAAGGTGTCTAATAAATAGAGTAGAAGGATCGTTTAACCATATACGCCATCTTTCTTCTTATCTCAACCATCAGCCTTACATCCCTGCCTCCTTTTTGTGCTAATGAACTCTGCGAGAAGCTTCCTGCTTCTGCCCCTCTGCAATGCCACGACACCCTCTCCACATTCCCAACTCTAGCCCACTTAACATTAGAGAATCAGGTGTCTTAAACATAAGGGACCCTCAATCCAAAGGATAAATCAAATATAATTTTCCTACTAATAGCCATTGCTCAAAAATATTCACAGATGAAAAAACTTTCACAAAACCAATACACAAACCTATAAATAGCCACAGGCCCTGAAGATTCCCAGTTATCACAGTTCCTGACCCTTTTAATTATTCTCCTTCTGGAATCTTTTACAATAAAACCTCTTAGCCTGAGATCCAAACCAGATCTGCTTCAAACTGACACTTTCTCCTCCTCCTCTCCCCTTTTAAATTAAATTTATTGGGGTGACATTGGCTAATCCAATTATACAGATTTCAAGTGTGCAATTTTAGGATTCATGTGTGCCCAACACCCAAAGTCAAATCTCCTTCCGACACCATACACTTTACCCCTCTACTCTTCACTTCCTCCCCACCCTCTTTTCTCACTGGTAACCACTGTACTGTTGTCTGTGTCTATGAGTTTTTGTTTGCTTGTCTTATTTGTCCATTGTTGCTTTCAGTTTATATCCCACATCTGAGGGAAATCATATGGTGCTTGACTTCTTCTGTCTGATTTATTTCTCTTAGCATGATATGGTACATATAGACCATGGAATACTAGAGTCCTAAGGAAAGATGAAATACTCCCATTTGGGGCAACATGGATGGATCTTGAGAATATCCTTCTCTCCTTTTATCAACAGCACAAAAAAGGGAGTTTCCAGCATGACCTAGTGCAGTCGTTCTCAACCTTGGCTACACATTAGAATCACCTGGGAATCTTTTTAAAATCCTGGGCCTCATCCTCCGGAAATTCTGTTTCTTTGTTATGGGGTGGGGCCACAACATTAGTAACAAAGAAACAGAATTTCCAGAGGATGAGGCCCGGAAATCAGGATTTTAAAAAGATTCCCAGGTGATTCTAATGTGCAGCCAAGGTTGAGAACCACTGACCTAGTGGAAAGAGCACTTGCCCAGGAACAAGCAGTCCAGTCTCTGCCCTGCCACCACTTCAGCTGTGCGAGCGGACTAAGTCATCTAATCTCAGTGGACTTCAGTGAGGAGGCTAACTAGAGGATGCTTAATGTCCCTTTCAATCCTAGTGTACTAGGAACTCTACAAACATGTCTGGCAACCCAGACATCTGAGATGAATGAAGACTTAAGATGTTATGAAAAAAATTTTAGTTTAGTTAAACTCAGATATATGATTTCTAATATTGGCCCACCCCAAAACAAGCTTTATGACCTAGATATTTACCTAAAGCAGATTTCTTTTCAACATCTGAAAAACAAGGATAAAGAGACCCATTCTGTATGTCTTACAGGAATGCTGAGAGGACTAAGTGACATGATGAATATGAAAGGAATTTGAGAGCCATATAACTCAGTTTAAACACACCTTTCTATTATTATTTATTATCCTCACTGGTCGTACATAGCAATAAAGATTCCCAAACCTTAAAAAGCAATGGTTTAGTGTAAATTATTCAAACTCTCCAGGCCCCATTCTCTTCATTTGATAAGTGAAAAGATAGCATTCTATAATTACAAAATCTTTTTCAAGTATAAAATTCTGATTCTCCATAATCAATGAATGGAAGAAAAGCAGGAGATAAATACAAAAATATTTGTATCACTTGAGAATACAACACTGCCAAACATACCAAAAAAAGAATGACTTATAGCTCTAGCTGGTTTGGCTCAGTGGATAGAGTGTCAGCCTGTGATAGAGTGTCAAGAGTTCTTGGGTTCAACTCCAGTCAAGGGCACATCCCCAAGTTGCAGGCTCAATCCCCAGTGGGAGGCGTGCAGGAGGCAGCTGATCAATGATTCTCTCTCATCATTGATGTTTCTATCTCTCTCTCCCTCTCTGAAGTCAATAAAAATACATACATTTTTTAAAAAAAGAATGACATATTTACTGAGTTAATAATAAATTAGGTGTTTTCCATTTATTATGTGATTTGATACTTTTATCAATCCTTTGAGTTAAGTATTACTGTTTTCACTTTATCATCTCAATTTTACAGGTAGGAAACTGAAGTTGAGAGAGACTAACGTCCCAAGATCACCAAGCTAGAGAAGGGCGGTGTGAGAATTGAACTTGGGCAATCTAATGGCAGAGTCCTTGTTCGGAAACACTCTGCTGCAGCCTAACATGGTCCTCATATTTCCACAGAACTCACAAATACGGTTACTGCTCAGGTCTATGGCCAAGAATTTTAAAACAGAGTCTCAAAAAGGTATTTGTACACCCATATTTATAGCAACACTAGGGGCCCGATGCACAAAAATTTGTGCACTCAGCAGGGGTTGGGGGGGTACTTAATCCCTGCCTGTGCTCTCTCACAGTTTGGGACCCTGGAATCCATTGGGGCACACAGCACACACGGAGGGCACACCTCCCTGTGTGCTGTGTGCCCCGCACCAATTTCCAGGCCTCAGCCTCAGGGGCGGAGCTGGCTCGGATCCTCCGCCTCCCCTCCCCCCCCAGGCTGCCCATCTGCCTGGAATCCATGGTGAGGGGGGGGCATGGGCACTCAGGGAGGCTATCCCTTCCTGAGTGCCCGTGCCCCCACCCCATCACAGATCTACTTCCAGACTGCAGGACAGCCTTGGGGCCTGGGCTGGCTTGCTCCGCCAGGCTCCGGCTGCCCTGCCGCCTGAAATCGATCGCGGAGGCTCGGGCACTCACGGAGGTGTGTGTGCCGGTGCCCACATGATCACGGACCTACTTCCAGGCTGCAGAACAGCCTGGGGGCCTGGGCTGGCTTGCTCCGCCAGGCCCTAGCTGCCCTGCCACCTGAAATCAATCGCGGAGGCTCGGGCACTCGCGGAGGCACGGGCACTCACGGAGGCGTGTGTGCTGGTGCCGCCGCGATCACAGACCTACTTCCAGGCTGCTTTCCAGGCAAGCCTCCGGGTGTCCCTGCCGCCATCTTGGCTGGGCTAATTTGCATACAGCCGCTCTGATTGGCTGGTGGGCATGCTTACCCTGTCTCGGAGAAACGGTTAATTTTACTATTTCGCTTTTATTAGTTTAGATTATTCACAATAGCTAAGATATGGAAGCAACCTAGGTGTCCATTATTGGATGAATGGATAAGTAATTGTGATAAATATATACAATAGAATATTATTTAGCCTTGAAAAGGAAGGGAATTCTGCAATATGCCTAAGAACATTAAGCAAAGTGAAATAAGCCATTCACAAAAAAAGGAAAATACTGTGTGATTCCACTTATATGAGGACTTGCTAATAAAGTAGTAAAAAATCATTAAAAAAAAAAACAGAATGGGAAAACGGGGGTGGGGGTTGGGAAGAGTGTGGAGTTATTGTTTAATAGGTATATAGGGGGTTTTGCAACATGAAAAGAGTTATGGGGATGGATGGTGGTGATGGTCTCACAACAATGTGAGTGTACCTAGTATAAGGTGACTAGATTTAAAGCGGTACATCACTGATGGAGGGGAGGGGGGTCTTTTTTTTTCTTTTTTAAATTATTATTTAAAATATTACAAAGAGTAATCGGGACTTTTTTAAAACGCCGCGGGACGCGAGACAAACTGTTAAAAAAAAATCAGGACTGTCCCGCCAAAAGTGGGACGTCTGGTCACCTTAACTTAGTATCACTGAACTGTGTACTTAAAAATTTTATGAGAAGTGTATTTTACCACAGTAAAAGCAAAAGCAAAACAAACAACAAAAAACCTGCCTAGCACCATATCTGGGACACAGAATATAATAAATAAGTGTCCCTTGTACTCCCTTCCCCCAAGAAAATAAGAAAGAGAGAAATACGTAGGCTCCTGGAAGGTGGCAGGTATTGGGGGAACATGTGAAGGAAGGGAGACTAGATGTGGCAGAAGTAACTGCAAGTAAGTCCACAGCGCTGTCCAAGGCCAGTGCACAGGACTTGTTTTCAGTTTCAGCCTCATTTCAACTGATTTAAATAACCAGCCCCACCTAGCTGAATCTGAAATGTGACTAATTCCTATGCCTGACTACCTTCTATTTGGGAGGTCAGAACTCTTTGTAAAGCAGATAAATTCCTTGTCCCAGTGGCCTTTTGAAAGCAGAAGTTATAGGTACACGCTTGCAATTCTGTCTCTATATAATGTACAGCCTCATAGATTGGCCTGACTGATTAGCATGCCACTTACCTAAGAACATCTAAGGGGTTTTACCTAGGTACCTCTAGTCCGCTTTCCACAGTCTGGCATCTGTTTCTCCCTATTTTAGTAGGCATAGGATCTTTCCCCAGAATCTTGGATGTGGCTAAGTAAACGTCACCAATTGAAAATATTGCTAACATAGTAAAAGCGAACGCTAAGTATAAACACAAATGGACTCATTTATTCCTCACAATAACTCCACCACAAGGTCGGGAGCACTATTATGCACAACCGTGTTTTACAGGTGACAAAGCAAAGGCAGAAAGAGACTGAGGACTTGCCGGAGATCACACAGGTAGAAAGTGGCAGAATCGGAATGGGAAGGGAGCGTTCTGACTCCAGGCACTTGCTGGCACTCCCGGTATCACACCGGCAGTCATGCTGCTCAGGCAACTGGAACTCGCTTGCATAGTTTCGGATAAAACACAAGGAGGACTCATTCAATCTTTGCAGTTGAAAACCGTGACAGAACCTGCTGGGAGGAATTGTTTGTGCTGTCTTAATAATTACCACCTCCCAGATGTGGGCCAAACCTTTCCCTCTACAAAACTCAAAATCCGAATTTGATAAAATGTTTCCCAAAGGAAGACAAAAAGGCCAGTTAGCAGTGCCACGGGGAAACTTACCTACAGTTTGATTTCTTCTTGAAACTGTTTTCCTACTACATAGGAATATTTGCAATAAATCATTGACTGTACTCTCAATCTGCTCACTTCCCATGCAGAGAAGAGTCAAAGTAGTATGTATGATATGCAAGATAAAATCATCTCAAATAGCATTTTCTAGTTAGAAAGTATAGAAATTATCTCTGGAGAACTACATTTTCTGCACATGCCAAACAATAGGAGGTCACTAAGCATCATGTGAAATAAGAAGATGGAATTGAATTTATTTCGTTCCAAGCAACTAAAGCTGTGCTCGTATTTTGTGGATAATTGCTGTTGAGTAACACAACTCCCTTTATGAATTAAAGAAACTTTATTTTACTTTCTATCTAAAAGGATTAATGGTTTACCACTAGTTACTATTTGATGTAGTACTTAAGGTTCCTCAGGGCTAATGACTGGGCGGGACCTACCGTATTATTCCAGGCCAATCATTGCTCAGTCATTTATTTCAAGGAAGATTCTAACCAATAAGAAGAAGCCTAAGATTCTGAGCTGAAAGCTAAGTGCCCCATATATGCCTGGGTGATGCTGAAGCAGGTTATGCTTCCAGAGAAAAGGCTCCGGGTGGTGAGTTAAACGTTTCTGGGCAGGGAAAAATGCCACTTACCATTATGCATAAAGTAGATTCTGAGAAGTGGAGTCGGGGCGAGGATATCAGGACTATGAAGAGGAGTGGGATATTCCATAGAAACTGAAGAGACAACAGAGTTGCTTAGGATCTCCCCAGGTCAGGTCACTTGGGAGTTGAAGTTGAAATTTTGAAAATTCAAATAGTTTTATTAATTTCAGGAGAGAGACAAGCTTTTGTACTTATCTTTTTAAAACTTTCTTGAAAAGACAAATTTTAAGGTGTAAATAAAAGGATATTATTCTAAAAAAAGAATGCGCTAAGATGGGGTTATGCCATGTTTTTTGAAAATGATTCAATACTCTGCTTATCTAAAAGTCACATATAAACTTCTCAGTGAAGATTCAGAATATTTAATTAAGGGGAATCAGAGAAGCATGGTTATTTAACCTAAATACTGAATACGACTTTACTGAGGACTGTGATTTATGTCCTTACCCTGATTAGTCATATGTTATTTTAAAGACTTTATAATAGCATTTGTAAAACTGACAAATCAAACATTTTGAAGGCAAGTAAAAAAGCTGATCATTTAGAGGGGCATCGTCTTGACAGTACATACTTTTTAAATCTACCAAGAATATACTTTTAGAAGATTAAGTATTTTTAAATTTTACTTATCATTTAATTATATAGATATCAATCAAAAAATACCTTGCAGTTTCAACATTTAGTAATGTCGAGGAACTGTGTTTCAGGCTAAGAATGTTCTCAACAGCTCTTACTGTACTAAATCAGTAGTTATATTTTTTCTGAAGTGTTATTGAATCCAACTGCACAGAGTCTAAGCAAATACTACAAACACAGGAGGTAACAGTTTAATGACTCTATTGGAAATTCAGTTTGCTAAATCCCCGGTTACTTCTCCTGGGATTTCATTACTCAGGTGGTTAAGGTTCCTGGACAGGTACTTTTTAATGAAATTAACTCAAAAATATATGTCTTGTGAAACAACACTGTTTCCTCACACCCCCATTCCTACTTAAATATATTTCTATTACTTGGACCACGTTTTAATTTTCTTTTTCAATGACAGCTTTGAAGAACAATGTGAAGACCGAATAGGAAATACATCAAGAATCTACTTATTGAGCTTTTCTAACAAAAGCCAGAAGCTCAGAATATTAGTGTTTATTTTGAGGAGGAAGTATATAAATTTTTTTTTAAAAAAAAAATCAATAATAAAGTAAATAGCTGAGTTCCCCCACCCCCCAAAAAAATCTAGTTGGAAGATGTCATTGAACAATTCTTCCAACGCATTTCTGGACTCAGCGCCCAGTAATACCAATCGCTTTCAAGTCAATGTCATAAGTGAGGGCCATGAGAGCAGTGCCGCAGCGGATAACAGCGACCCTCCGCATTATGAGGAAACCTCTTTTGGGGATGAAGCCCAGACCCGATTCAGAATCAGCTTTAGGCCTGGGAAACAGGAATGCTATGACAATTTCCTCCAAAATGGAGAAACCACTAAGACAGATGCTAGTTTTCATGTTTATGACTCTCACACAAACACATACTACCTACAAACCTTTGGCCACAACACCATGGATGCTGTCCCCAAGATCGAGTACTATCGCAACACCGGCAGCCTCAGCGGGCCCAAGGCCAGCAGACCCAGCCTGCTTGAAATTCACGAGCAACTTGCAAAGGTAAGTGTAAGAGAACAAGCAGGTGTCCTCCCTTCCTCTCAGGCGGTGTCTGTTCTTGAATAGCACTGGGAATGTGGAAGCGTCCAACGAGGTCTGTTCCAAACTGTCCATCTTACTTACACGACTGTCCCTCGTTCCCAAGAAGCAGAAAATACACAGAAGTGTTTCACAGGTGTTTGCTGACTGAGGAAAGACAACTAGAGAATTGACTCTGAAAGTTAGACAATATGTCCTAGCTTGTTTACAATTGTAGTCCACTCGATTCACACTTGGTTAGACATGTCAAACTGAATACTAAGCTGGTTTCACCTTAGGAGGAATGCTTCTACAACAGTTGTAAAAAAAAAAAAAAAAAAAAATCCCTGGTGCTTGCTGTAGTTAATTCTGTGGCACCAGCCTTTAGTGCACAAGGGTATTTTCCATATTCTTTAAAGAGACAGCAGAGATTTATAAGATTCAGCATGTTATCCTTTCCTCTTCAAAGCTTCGCCTGAGGCTTCCGAGTGCACTTAAACATATAAAAGTAACTAAATTAAATGTAAGTACAGAAGCAGCAGATGTGGCTAAACTTTTTATTATTTAAGGAATATAGCCACAGTTCCCAAATCTGCCAGAAACATAAGGCAATACTTTTTTTTAACCTTGTAGCAAATCATTTGTAAGCTTCGTTGATTTCTTCTTCCATAACCTGCTCTAAAATATGTTGTTGCACTTTATCTTCCTGGTCTTCTGGAACACATTTGGGAGTGAATATCATTCTTTATCGACATAATCACTTGCTAAGAAGAATAATTAGCTGCCATATATCCAAATATAGTTTACTCTTGCCCAAGTGTTGAGATGAGGGAAAAAATTGGTTGGAACAATTTCTTTCATATTCATTCATTCGTTCAACAATTTTTTTAATTAAATGATCACCTACTCTGGGGATTCTAGGAATACCAATCTCATGAAAGATGAGAATAAAGGTGAAAAGCTCCTTTTAGTTTCTGCTCATCCTTCTTTTCCCAAGGAAACTCATCTCCAAAACTTGTTCGCCGTGATTGTATAAGGTTCCTGACACTGGGCTCTACAACCAGAGACTGAGTGATTTGGGGGGGGATGTGTGTGTGTGTGTGGGGGGGGGGGGGGGGGGGG
>PVJC01011906.1:0-20115 GCA_004026665.1 Murina feae | reverse complement strand
TGACAGGCCCCCAGAAGATTTTTGAGAAGAGGGTAATTTGGAATCAGACCAAGGTGTCACTTTCTTTTTCTATTTGAGGGAAGAGGAGAGGAGAAGAGAAAAAAGGGAGAGGAAAGAGGGAAAAGAAGGCTGAGAAAAGAGTATGCAAGGAGTTTCCAAGATGTGGGAGGGGTAGAAAGAGAAATTTAGGGCATTATCAAGAAATGTCCGTTTATGTTGAAGTAGTAAAATGAGCCAAAGTCCTCTTTAAAAAGACATGAAATTCCATTCCACCACACTCTACAAGATATTTTTTAAAGCTGCTCCTTCATAAAATTGTGATCAAAATTTGAATATTCTCTTTCACCTCCTTCCCCAACTTAATAATAAAATAAAATACATTTTAACTCTATTAAAAAGGAAATCAAGTAAAATCACATTGTTGTTAGGACTGAAATTCTGGAGAGAGAAGAGTAGCTTATTTACAATTTCTGAAGCTGTGACATGTAAATCTCCATACACAGGCAGAATAACTCAGAGGTAATGACGTTGTTAAAAAACACACATCTGTTTCCATAGAAATGCAATAGCTGCATTTGACAGATGTGGTAGCTGGGTTATCATATTCTTTTTGGAGAGATAAAATGAGACTGGGGACTTAACTTTGACTCAAAGCATTTTTTTCTCAACTACAAAGGAATGGCAAAGTAAATCAATTAAAAGTTAGGTTTAGGTCCAATGCCCTCACTAATCCTTCTGAATTAGTACAGCAATAAGTTACTCTTTGTATGAACTTGACCCTTACTTATGTAGGGTACTTCATTTTGATTAAATCATACACAAGTATCCACAGAGCCAAATTGGGAGCAGAATTCAAAGACAACCATAGCAACTACAGTGGACACATTCCTGAAGCCAGGATCATTGTAGTGTCACTGAAGTTGTAGGGATAAGTCTGCCTCCCCATGTGTCCTACCCTGTGATATCCTTTGATTGCAGTGCCTGCTTCCATTCACCCCTCTCCTTCCCAGTGAATTTGCTACTGCTATTTCCCTGGCTTCTCTCTGCCCCACACCCCCAAATAAAATATGAAGACGTGCAATGTAATGTAGTGTAATGTAACTCTACTGCCACCTCCTTGTGGTCCTTGACATTTTTTATGGTAGTTTCTCAAATCACAAGTAGAGTAAACATTATATGATAATACTCAGATATGTCACAGATTTTTTGTATGCAAAATAAAATTGTAAATGATAGTGCTTACTTAATTTAAAAGTGGAAAGTAATTGACATATTACTTGTTTAGTGATCTTTTTGTATCCATTATTATATTGCTTTAAAAAGCCTTTTAAGAATGGTACTTTTATACTAAATGGCAAAACATATTTAGTCAGAAACCAATTGGATTTTGTGCTAGTTGTGGTTATAATTCTCAAGTCAGAAAGAAAAAATACAAGTTTGCCCTAATTGATATAAAAAAAAAAGTTTGTAAGATCTTGTTTTAAGTATCAATCTTAAGTGAAATTCCAGTAGGAGTCAATATTGACAGAATTTGTTAGGCCAATGATTTGCATCATGGTTGAAGAAATCCTTTTTATTTTCTGTATAGTAAAGAGTTAAATGCCTATACTGGTGATTATGAATTAAGGATTTATGAAACCTCTAATTAAAAGCAGAAAAAAGAGTATTGCATCCCTT
Source organism: Murina feae (assembly GCA_004026665.1). Taxonomy (NCBI): domain Eukaryota; kingdom Metazoa; phylum Chordata; class Mammalia; order Chiroptera; family Vespertilionidae; genus Murina; species Murina feae. The sequence continues at coordinate 18,438 of PVJC01011906.1, read as the reverse complement.
ACTTGCTGTACAGTATTATACAAGCTACATATCTTCAGCTGTCCTTGCAAGATGCTTGTGAATACTAATGTTATATGTATATAAAGTCTAGCATATTGCCTCCAATGGATAGAAACTCAAAAACGTTGATAATGATGATGGTAATTTTTATACTAGCTACTAGCTAATTTAAAATTTTTATTTAAAAGTAAATGATACACCCATCCAATATTTAACAAGTACTAAATATGTATATTTAATGAACTATCTGTTATCTAATGTAACTCTTTAGTTATTCTCTTCAGGGGAATCATTACTGAGAGTTTCTTATAAATCTTTCCTGAAATTTTTTATGCCTATATATATAATTTTCTGTCCATATTCTTTTTTCAAACATGTATTAGAACATATTTTAAACATTGTCTTGCATTCTGCTGTTTTCACTAAACAATATACTTTGGAGATCTTTCCATATCAAAACATTTATAATGATCATTACATTATACATCTAGCAAAGATTAATTTAGCATTTTTACTTTGTAATAACAATCCCACTTTTAGTATCCACCATAATTCTTATGGCCATCTTTTCATGGAAATCCTTTTTAGCCTTACTAACTACCATTGTTAGCATTTCAGAAAAAACATAATTACAAAGGAATCAAGAAAATACATATCCTTTCCATCAAAATCGCTGTTCTCATGTCATTGAAATAAATTGTCTATGAAATGTATAAAATACTACAAAAATATTATTGTTAAGGAAACCAACTGTTTAGAAACTGATTCTAAACAAAGTCCATAGAATGACTTCATATGTGAGTCATTAGATTGTTAGCAACTAAATAAATGTATGAATAAAAGCATTAAGTGTGACTGATATATAATATCAAACCGAGAATTTTACTGAGAATTTATATATATATATATATATATATATATATATATATATATATATATTCAGGCAGAATGCTCACATTTGACAAATTCTCATTCAATCCTTATAACAACTCTTCAAGTTAGGTACTACTATTCTTTTTATTTTATAGATGGTGAAAGTATTATAAAATCCTATGGACCTTAGAAAACAATGATTTAGAGAACTCAAAACTTCCAAGGTTAAAAAGCCCTCTTATGTCCTTTTTAAAATTTTATTTTTATCTTAAAGGTCACAGGCTGATAAGTTGAACCCATGCCTACATGACTCCAGAATACATGCTCTTTATTACATATTTCATCCTCATCTACTCTCCTATAAGCCCTTTGCCTCGGCTCATTCCATGGCAATGGAATCTGGTGGGACTTGGGCACAAAGAAGAAATCACACCTCAGTCAAGATGGGTTGAGCAGGAGAGCCCAGCTCCTTCTCATTGTGGGGACTGTGCCAAGGCGTGTTGCCTCCCCTGCAGAATTAATTGCAGATCTCAATTTTCATTGTCGCCATTAAAAGCATTTAGTAGCTATTTATTTATAAGAGCTTCTGTATAAAGCAAGTTAAAGAGATTTTAAAATTTTATAAGTCAAATGGCATTGCTAAGTGTAGAAATAAAGGATATGTAGTGAAATTGAGCATTAAACCACAGAAGTCAATGTAGAAATGCTTATCTTCTGGAAAAGGACAAACAAAATGTACACACATGTGTTCCCTATAGAACAGCTTTTTCTAAAGTGTTTCAAAGTTCAAATTTGGAACTTTAGCATTCAAATTGGGGCAATTAGACATATTGCCAAGCAAATAAAATAGACATTAAAATTGAAGCAATAAATGCCTTTAAGGCCAGGGGTGATCAGAAGCTACCCCTAAAATATTTGTTGGAGTTAAACTGCAAATAAGGACTCATTCTAATACCTGTCGAGTTTGTAGTAACCAAGGCCACACCTGGAAGCTCTTACTATTAAAATACACTATGGGAGCAAACAAACAAAAAAAGATTAATTTTACATTACAAATTGTTCAGTGATAGATAGGAGTTCCTTTAAAGTATACTTGGGAAATACTAAGAATCGTTTCATTTCATTTTCATATTCTGGTTTATCATGGTTTATCACATATAGCTAGCTCCCTGTTGGCCCAAGTTATCAAAAATATAAGTTCATTTGTGTGTGAGCCATGTGTTTTTCAGATGTAGTAAAAATGCTGTGACTATAAATTGTTCCATTGGTATGATTTAGAGGCATAATCTATAGTAGCTTTTAGAACAAGAAAAAAAACACCTTTTATTTCCTTTTTAAAAATTTTATTTTTTATAATAGTTAACTATATCCCATTAGCTTCGAGTCTATAACATAGTGATTAGATATTTATATACCTTATGGTTGATCACCAGGATATCATCCTACAGTTCTTATGATATTATTGACTATATATATAATGATATTACATCCCCATGACTATCTTTATAACAGGCAGTTTGAACTTCTCAATCCCCTTCTCCTTTTTCACCGTCCTCCACACCCTCCCATCTGGCAATCATCAATTTGTTCTCTGTACCTATGAGTCTGTTTCTGTTTTGTTTTGTTTATTTTCACAGTTTAAAATATCCCCCTTTATCACAAAGAAATGTACAAACATAATAATATTGATTATTAAGATACACAAATGTGACTAGAATCATGTTGTGTGTTTTTTTTAAATTCTGAAACAAACCTTAGGAATTATCTGGTCCTTAGGAATTAGTTTTAGAACAATCCAGTGACAGCAATCTAAGAGATCTAGGGGAATGATATTGGACATATGTTGATAATTGTGGAAGCTGAATGATAGGTACATGAGATATATTATTCTCTCTATTATTGCATACGTTTAAATATTTCAATAATAAAAATATTTTTTAAATTATGGGAAGGGTATCATGTAGGCCTAAATATTTATGAAACTACTTCTCATTGATGGTCTACAGTTTCTACTATCCTGAGATTAAAGGCTAAAAACTTGAAAACATATCTTAGAACTTAAAGAATAAATATGTTATTTTTTCATTTACCCCTTAATCTGTATACAATTGAAGTTTTACTAATTTATTAGTATTAGGGGAGCAAAGTTTGTTATCAGATGGTCTTTCTTATTTTCCTTCTTTCTTTTTAATGCACTTTATTTTACCTTCTCTGAATACTTAATGCACAGGTAAACACTCTTAGTAAATAAATAATCATTCCCTAAAGCTATGCAATTTAAAATGCATTTATAAAGGTTGTGGGTCATCATTTATGGTAATGAAGTGTGAACAAACAAATTAACTCCAAGTATGAAGGGAAAAAACTGGTTCCAGGAAGCAAGCATAAAACTTTTATTAGCCTTTGAGATGTCGGTCCCAAGAACATGCAGGAGCCAGGAGTCTGCTAGCCGCAGCCACCGACCACCCACAATCCCTCCCCCAAAGTCCTGTTTAGTACTTTATCATCATTGCTGTCTGGGCTTGCAAACGAGGCATTTATTAAGAAGGGAAACCAAGTTTTGCTTTGCCATGTCAGAAGAGGAAGATGGCAAACATAGAAAAATGAATTTGCCTTCAAGTAAAGTACTTCAAAGTAAAATTTTCAGAAAACCCAGTGGACGTATCTTTATATGCAAAATCCAGGAAAGGTTAAGTGACTCGCTGGGGGACACACCCTGAGTTAATTGCATAGCCCGAACTGGATTCCAGGTCTTCTAGTTTATATAGTGCAGCAGTTTCCCAACTCTTGGAATGAGCAATGGAAATAGATTCTGTACTTATAAATTTACTATCAGACCATTAAAGTCAGTAGAAGAAATATATACATTGAAGGGTTTTTTTCCCCCTCTAAGGCATAAATATATTTAAAATTTTGAAACTTTAGCAGGTTGAACATATTTACCTAAGGGAGGGTTATATATCCTACATTGATGGAATAGTTGAGAAAATTATTACCTTACTAATTTCCATATATGATGATTTCCTTGACATGTCCTGTAGAAGATTCTTTTTGCTTTATATAGAGAGCTAAGTTGAAGAACTGTTAAACTTGACTAGAAGGACATCAATCAGAAAGATATGTTCATTTAAGAGGAAATATTAGTATTCTATTAATCTTTTAATCTACTTTGTAAGGTTTTTTTTGTTTTTTGTTTTTTTTTGTGTGTTTTTTTTTAACAGCCATTGGTATTCTCATTAATCCAGACCTAAGGGTCACAGTTACCCTCAGAGTTCATCAGAGAGCAAAGCAATTTCCTGGACCAGACCCTCAAGTTCAGGTTTAATCATAAAACATGGGTTTTATTCCCAAGATTGCCTTTGTAAAGCAAGTGATTAAGGCTTTGTCTCATGGGATCCCCAATTAATCCAGGAAAAGGAAATTGCCTTCGCCCTGAATGAGTAACTGCTGATGGTTTGGCCATGGGATCTTTTCTTCCAAAGCATATTAACATTTAAATAACAATTTAAAAAATTAATTTATTTTCCAATTATATTTGACATACACTGTTATATTAGTTTCAGTGTACAGCATAGTGCTCAGACTTTTATACCCCTTATGAAGTGATCACCCATCTGACACTATATATAGTTACTACAATGTTATTGATTATAATCCTCATGCTCTGCTTTATATTGCCATGACTAATTTTATAATTCGAAATTTGTACTTCTTAATCTGGCCATGGGATCTTGGTTAACTAGATTATTGAGAATTTTGAAAGTTTTTTTCTCAAATTAAATCAATAAATGAATCTCCCAACCAAATAATTTCTTCAACTGTCATGGACATTTTAACACATTGCTCAATCCTCTGTTCTCATTGATTTTCCAATTGTAGAAAATGAAAGTTGCATCTGATCCATTCAGCTGCCTTATGTTTGCAGAATACTTTCAGGGAGAAGTCGAATGTTTAATGGACTGGAGATCAACCCCAACTGTTTCACCCATCTACCGTGTGGGGTTCCACAGCTGTTAATGAATATTTACATTGCAAGTATTAGAAATATGATATTCTGCAGAAATTAAGTACATTTTTAAAATAAAGGATCCACATCTGAACCCATGTTATTTTAATTTCTTTTTCTTTTTTTTAAATTAACTACTGAAAAATGGTGAATTACATTCATGACTTGCCTTTGTGGCTAGAACACAGTGCCAGGTTCTGCCCTGCTAGTTCAGCCTCCACTTGCATGGACTTCATTTATCCATATCTTATATTGATGTAAATATATGCTGTGGGCTTTCAATTATCTGTGCAAATAGGGACTTAACGATGCGTAAGATATATACTCCAGGTAACTTGTAACTAAATTTTAACTATTAATTGGTATCCTTTTTCATTCAACCTTTTCCTTCCAATGCTGTCGTTAAATAGAATAACGTGGCCTGAGATTTATTCCTCTCCTCTCCCTTTTGAGATGTGGCCTGTACAAAGGCGAGCATGAGAAAGGGAATACAGATAGGGAAGGAGGAGAAGAGAAATAGGAAGCAAGAAAGGATGAGGAACTAAGTTGTCTGCTCCTAAGTGACAGATATCAGGTGACCTCCAAGTCCTCTTTATGGATTCAATAGTGCTTATCAATAGCCTGATGGATATGGCCCTTAGTTGACACTGAGAAGTAACCAACACCACCATCTTCTTTATAGTTTAGTTGACATACAATGACTCTTGTTGCATTATATTCCATTGGCTACCCAAGTGTCACATTAGTATCATGAAAATAGTCTTATGCGAGAACAAAATTGGGAAAAATCCTCACATACACAGAGAATTAAAAAAAAATATGCTGGAAGAAGGAGACAAGAAGTCAAACTCATTTTGAATAAACAGCCTAAATTAGAGCCAGTTTACAGTATGTAAACTAATGGTACACCAAAGCTCAAGCAGCAAGAATCCCTGAGCATGGCAAGGGCAAGAACTCCGATGGCCTCCAAATAAGGTCCTTATAATTAATATGGAATATTTATTTCATGCCAGTTTCATTTTAGGGGTTAGAGGTTGATACCCTTGTCCACGACTGCTTAGCTGGTAATGTCAGAACATATCATTCTAGGCTTAAATAAATTTAAAACATTTAAACAAATAAAGTTGTTCTTTAATAATGATAATTCAGTGCTGAATTAAAAGACTTCCCTAATGGTCTCAAAACCCTTACTTGGAAAGATTGATTTTGGGAAGCACAATGGGGTATAGTTTAACCATTACAGAGTCAGGTAGGTGCCAGGTAGGCTAAATTAAGTGGCTGCTTCTGAAGTTAATAGAAGTCATACCAAAAAGAGAAATTTGGGAGTTGTTCTTGAGAGAAACAGAGCTATTACTTTCCCCCACTGAATTTAGAGACTTTCTATGAATGAGGAAGGCCTTTTTCAAAGTTAGGCCGTAGGAAAAATAAATTAAAAATAAACGAACACACAAACAAATAAAAAAATATTTTAAGCTTTTTTATACTATTCATTTCACACTCAGCCAATCTTTCTAATTATGAGACTTCTTTTGTTCTTGTTTAATTAAGCCGTCGAAGAATTAAAACTGAGCCAAATGAAAAGTCAATCAGACTTTATTGGGAGTGAACGGGCGAGTTCACCGCCCCAGGAAGGGAGAGGGGCCGGTGGAGCTGCACCCGAACCGAACTGGGCTGCGTTTTTAAGGCCTTGGGTGGGTAAAGGAGGAGAGGGGTTTGGTAGGAGGAAGTGGTCCTTGGAACTATGGAGCTTCCCCCCAGACGTTGCTGGCACCAGGGGCTATGGATGAGCAAGCAGTTTCAGGATAATTCATCGTTGTTGCCATTTTTTGGTCAGGGTTTAAGGTCAGGGCTTAAGGCCAGGGATCTGGGGTGGGGGATGATCTGTGACTCCCTCGGCCAGGTGAATGCTTGGACAGCTTGGACAGTTCTGTAGACTGTCCAATACTAATAGCACAGCCCACAGTTCTCAGGCAAAGGCATAGTTCATCAAAAAGAAATTTTCCCTGCAGGAATAGCGTTCTTGTAGCCATACAATGCCTTTAAACCTTTTTCTTAGAAAGAAAAAAAATCCTGTATCCATTCTTGAATCTTCTTAAAGATACTCTGACGTTAGTAGAGAAGTTTTATCATCATTATTTTCGATGAATAAAATGAATCCCAGAGAGAATAATGGGAGGAAGGCCTGGTACCCTGTTTTAGTTGGAAGCTTAACTCTCAGGTTCTTACAAGTCTTCTCAAAGACCCTCACTCACTCTTGATAGACTTCCCCCCTTTCATTGCATCCCTTCGTCTCTCTTCTGTTCCTTTTGTGGTCTAAACAAGTCAAAAGCTGGTCATTTTCTTGTAAGGTACTATTCTCACCAGTAGAAGAACTGCCCAGATTGCTCACCACACCTGCAGTCTTGGAGCCTTCAGCTTCCCAGGGCAGAAATTAATTACCTTAAAATGTCTAGAATTATTTTTTTGTCTAAGTTTATGTGCATTGTTTTGATTTGCTCTGAAATTTTTATGAAACATGTGTTTGTTGACCGTATTCGATGTTTTTGCTCTCTGTAAAAATACAGAATGTGGCAGTGGCCCCAGGTTCAACGGACAGGGTTGCTAATGGTGATGGGATGTCTGGAGATGAACAAGCTGAAAACAAAGAGGAAGAAGATAAATCCGGTGCTGTGAAGTTTGGATGGGTGAAAGGTGTGCTGGTGAGAAAGATCCTCTGTTTACAAATGAAAATACCCCATTCAATGTTCTAGTAGACTGTCCACAAGGCCTGAACACCAGGGTTGCAAAGGCCTGTGTTTTGCTGCACTCTCACTTCTCATGTCCCTTTCAACATCCTTCAATCCACAGGTAAGGTGCATGCTGAATATCTGGGGTGTCATGCTCTTCATTCGCCTCTCCTGGATTGTTGGAGAAGCTGGAATCGGTAAGCATTTTTCCTCTTTCTTATATAATTTTTTATGTCAATTTTAAGCTCAATAAGCAGTTGGTGTTCACCATGAATGCTGAATGTGAGATGAAGGTCACAGAAGAGCATTTGTACCCTTGCTTTGCCTCTTAGACGTGTTTGTCAGAGAGGAAAGGTGAAGCATTAACTCCTGGGAGACTGGAATTTTCCAGTTTGCCAACCAGATAAATGCTCAAGGAAATAGTTCTACATTTTCAGAGTTTTAGGTATACAGGTATATAGCTACACATTCATATTAAATAATAGTATTCATATTTGTGACATACTGACATTTATCAGAGTATCCCCCTTATGATTATTGGCAAAACTTCGCTAAATAAAAATAACTTGAGGAAAACAAGTGAAAATGTGACCAGACTAATAAAAATGCTGAGTTGTTGAACATTTTCCAAAGAAAATAATTGTGTTCATTTCAGGTATCAGCAGTAAGAAAACAAAGTTTTTCAATAAAGTGTTGCCAGATGGAAACTTACAGTGATAGATAAAACAACTGAGATCGTGTGTGTGTGTGTGCGTGTGTGTGTATCTTGTTAATTTTTCTAAATGGAAAATGAATGTTGTTGAGATTATTATGAGTGATTATTTTATTTCATATTTACATATTATATTCTATTTAAAGTATTATTTCCTGTGGCAAATCTTTTTATTGAAAGTATATTAATAAAAAATTTATATAAGAATGTATTTGAATTTTATCAAAGTTCCTGATTTAACATGATAAAAATTAATAATGGTGTTCTACTCTATGTATGGAAAATACATTATGGATTCACTCTTAGAGAAGACTTATAAATCATTAGTATCAAGAACATAGAAATTTGGATATACTTTCAGATACTATTCCAGAATGTATCTCACTTCTTATTCAAAAGGTACTTGGTCATTATTTAATACCTTTGCTCCTCAAAACACATTCAGAATCATCAGAAGACTAACTTGAAAAAAAAAAAAAGGGGGTGGGTTGTAAACTGAAAAACTGGAACCTGTTTCCATAGTTTTTCCATGTTTCATGTTTGGCAACTGCTGGGTTCCTGACAAAGGGCTGCTTGCTGGCTTTATGATGCATGTCAAATGAATGCTTACAGCCTCAGGGTCCCAAATAAGTATATGCTGTTCCATAGACAATCTGCATCTTAATATTGCCAAGTTTTAGCTCCAGGGTTTCATGCAAAATTAGGTTTCTAAGGGCAGATTAGTAACTTATTGAGATCATCAAGAATCATTACTTTGTTTGGAGGTGTGAGCATAGCCAAGGGCAAAAGTAATTCTTTTTAATGCAATTTATTTAACATCCATATGTTTGGGCTGTAATCTGAACTTTAATCAGATCTTACATTACTCTTCACAGTCAATCCAGTTTCATGTTTATTGCAACACTGTAAAAGAGGAAGAATCCTATCTTCTACTAAACTGCTTATTATGCTTTTAGACATCAGTCTTGTTTCAATAAAGACCTTTTACTTAAATAGTTCAACCCTATTTTAGAAGAGATAGAGTTCTACCTACATGGCTGTTAAAATAAGTTTTACACTACCCTTTCTTTTAATTCTCAGAGAATAGACTTTAGTGAGTAGTAGAAACTTATTACTACCCTTACTCAGTTTTACTGGCCTTTGCTCTAAACTTAAAGCTAAATGAATTCATTAAGTCACCACCGGGGTCCCATTTGAGTCCCTTTTATTGGGTAAGAAACAATACAAATAGTTTCTTTTGCTTTGGGGATAGCTTTGGGGAAGAAACCTGAATACACTAAGCCCAGACCCTGGGAAGAAAGCCAGAAGAAAGCTGGAGCCAGGAGTAACTAACTGTAGCCCTTAGGTAACCATTCTGGAGTCATGGGTGTTGGCTGTCTTGTCCCCAAAAGCAAATGGTAGAATGAACCAATAATGCTATCTCCTGTTCTTCTCTGCCTTGGAGACTGTGGCGGGGGCCAGATAGTTTCCCCTAAACTTAACTATCTGGCAGGGAAGAAGGGTGTGAAAAGCAGATCTGACCAGAAGCAAGTAAATTATACTCTGTGAGGGTCATTTTCTCATCTAAAAATTAGGGAGCTGGATTAATGGTTTCCCAATCAATTTTTTGAAGATAATGCTAAAGAACCTTGCTGGATAGGCAGGCACAAACTGAGACAGGCTGAGGACAGTGCAATAGTTTTCAGATTGTGGGGTGCATAAAAATCACCTGAGATGTTAAGTTATAAAACTGTAGAATTCAAAATTTCACTTTGAAAGCTCAAGCTCAGTTAAGTATGGGCATTTTTAATAGGTGCCCCAGGCATTTTCTGGAGTAGGTGATTAGATGACTGTATTTTGAGAAAACTCTGAGCTAGATGTTCTCTACATTACTTTTTACTCTGGGATTTTATATTTGTGAGAGAGAAACAAATCCCTCCACTGCTTAAACAAATAAAATTTATTTCAAGATTTCATATGGTTTACAGAAATGTATGCAGTGCCGAAGGATAAATTAAGAATTGTTGGGAAAATAGAGGCACAGGGAAACCTGGGGGGTAGGGAAATAAAATCAGAATAGGTTGAATACCCTGAAACGCAAACTAGATGGCTCTGTATAGTTATTGGGGTGAGCTAAACATGTGGTCAAACTTACTCAAAAGTAAGTCAAGAGCAAAATGATGTTCAAAAGGTCAAAAGAAGTCACTTTCAGAGGCACAAAGAACTGCGGCTCCATAGTGATGAAGACATGATGCTCACCCCAGAAAGCCTGCAATAGATGTAAAAAATTTAGTGCAACCATTTCTTGGAGCACCACACTCAAGACTGTACAGGTGCCAAAGCAATATGGTCCAAGTTTGCATGTTTTACCCATAGTTAGCCTCTTCCTACTGCACCTGGAAAAAGCTAGCGCCCTATGCTAGAGCCAGGATGCTCCTGTTTCATCCCTCAATCTCCCTAGACTTCCATTTTTCCTGGGGAACGTCCAGAGAGATCACAATCTCTCTTGGCTGATTACCCTTCTAAGCATCCTCGGAACTAGAGAGCCTGCCAACACTTACTGAGGGTGGCAACTTGTGGGAGGGCAGATCTATGGAGGAACTAATAGAAGATAAGTTTATGTTCCTTTGGTACTAATTCTAGCTGATAATGGTCTAGACTTGTCTCTGGCACTTTTACAAATTTATGTCCTGTGTTTAGGCAAATAGAGGGACGTATCTGCTTCTTTTCAGCTCCCTTTAGCTCAAAATAATCCTTAGCTGAGGGCACCCTTGCCTTCCTTTGAATTCTGGTTTACCACTCTCTCCCTGTCATCATAATCATTGACTTCTGTACCATAAGATCCTGGAGAGCAGCTTTCTTCATTTTATTTGTTCTTTGTATTTCTCATGTTGTCTAACACATAGCTGGATAGAGAGTAGGCTTCTAATAAGCAATAGCTATTGTGACTATTGTGGATCAGATCACAAAGCAGTGCCACTGATATGGACTGTGTTCTATGCACAGTGCTGGCCACTTCCCACATGCATTCTTTCTCATTTCACTGCCATTTTGGCTCAAAAAATTATGAACGTGTCAGAAGTCACATAGCCAGCGAATGAAAGTAGTCCAATTTGGTTCTTCTCATATTACTTATCTGCCAGATGAACAATTTGTTGGTTTGCATCTAACTTCCCACTCCTACACAACCAAATGTACGTAAAGAGATAGTTACCTGGGAAGATGAACATTTACTCTTTAGTTATAGTAACAGCGTGGTGTTGTATAGACAGATTACTATGTGTATAGGTGTCTTTAGAAGTTTATCATCATCATCACTGAAGCTCATGTTAAATTTCGACCAGCTGCAGTTGCTTCATTGTGTTCAACTTCACGCTCCACATCTTAGCTCTTGAGTTTGTAGGATCTGTGCGACTATTGACAGAAAACTGTAGAACTGAGCACTTACTCTGTGGCAATGGTTAAGCCACCTTGTTAACTCAACAGTGGTCCTTTGGTGATTACCCTAGACTTGCTGGTTTTTATGCAAACAACCTAATGGATCGTTCCACCAATTAACTGCCTTTATTTTTCCTCTCTCAACTGAGGTCTTGGTGTGATTATCATCGGCTTAGCCGTGACAGTGACTGCAATCACAGGTTTATCCACCTCTGCTATTGCCACAAATGGATATGTCAGAGGAGGTAATTAAACTTGTGACCCGCATGATCATTTGTAAGGTAAAGGCAACACAGGCTCAAATAGTTCACCACTGACCTTTCTGGAGTGTTTTTAAAGGTAATCCAAGTCTCCCCTCCCCCCAACCCCTCCTCAGGCAAGAGAGATGCAAGAAGAATGGGGAAGGATTTAACCTTTGTCAACCCCGCCCCCCAACTTTCTCATTCATTCCTCTCAAGCAAGAGAGAAGGTCAAATGTCATGTTTTTTCTTTTCACAGCCAGGTAGTTTCTCTCCCAGGGCACCAGCACAAGTCAATTCTGCTTTCCAGGGCTACAGCTTAGATTGTGTTTACTTCTGGAACCCATCCTTCATCGTAATGAACAGTTCTCTCTGACGTGTTCTGTATGCCAGGCAAACCAGTTTCTCTTTAGCACAAAGGAACTCCGTTGTGGCACAAGGCTTGGACATGAAGACTTAAACAAAAGGCAGTGCAGTTTGTGGCAATATGGAATCCAAGGAAGAAAAGTAAAATGTGCTTTTATCTTTCATTGCGAACAGGTCTTGGAGTTCTCATAATTCTTCTTTCCACCATGGTAACCTCTATTACTGGGTTGTCAACTTCTGCAATAGCGACTAACGGGTTTGTGCGTGGAGGTAAAATTTCTAAGATATCTAATGCTCTCGACACTTATTACGGGTAGGCAAACCTTTTTATATACTTTTTAAAAAAATGGGAACAAGGAAGTAGCCCAATGTTCTTGAAGCCTGGCTAGCTCTTTGGATGATCTGGACGCTGAAGGAAACATGAGGTACTGTGAGCATAGACCTGGCCCACTTTGGCCAGCTGTGGTCTCTTTGCTAATGAACTCTCTGGCACATTGCAGGTCCCGGTTTCCAGATGCACAACTTCCCTGGGCAAATGGTTTATTTTCCAGGCTAGTCTGCACTCCTCTTCCTGGTGTTTCTTGGAAAATCATTCCTGGACATGGCTTCACTTTTAAAGTTTAGTACATTTCAGGCATTTCCCAGACCTTCGTGGAATGGAATTTTCTAGAACATTTCAGGTTTCTCATGCGGAGACTGAGCCTTCTGTGACAAGAGGCAGACTGCTGCCTCCTGGCATACTGGGGACTTCTTGAAGTACTGGAGCCAAACACTTTTCTTGGGGGATTTTGCAGGTCTTGGAGTCATCATCATTGGCCTGAGTGTGGTAGTGACAACACTCACAGGTATTTCTATGTCTGCCATTTGCACAAATGGAGTAGTAAGAGGAGGTAAGCCAATTCATTTACCTATGACTGCAAGCTTGGTTATATAGTAACATCTAGAGTTGATTTAATGTTGGAAGTAAAAATTTTATATTGATAATTAGTCTCCAAAGCCTTAAAATAAGACAAAATAATCCAAAATGTAAGGAGTAAGGCAGCGTTCTTCTCAACTAATACTAAGAGATCTCCAGAAAAGATTTCTTCAACCCCTTTCCAGTGATTGAACATGTTTATAAAGTAGAGAGTGACCAGGTGTCTAGAAAGAAGGCATTTCGTTGTGCCGTGGACATGCCCTGTTGGCTCTCTCCTGGGTCCCCTCCGCACGGGTCTTCTCCGGTGGCCCAGCTGTCCCTGTGGAAACTTCCCACTCTGTCCTCAGAGTGCACCCCAACACTATGCTTCCCATGTCCAACAGCCATGAGAAGATCTTTAAAAAGAAAAACAAACAAAACAAAGAGTTTCTTTCAAATTATCCCAGAACAAGCAGGCCTAAACAGCAGATAAAGTGCCTAAAGTTGATCAATGTCCTAACTTCTTTCTTCCGCCTTCCATTTGTTTGGCTTTGGTTCCTCAGGGTTTCTATTTGGGTATCTTACCCAAGTCTCCCCACACAAGAGCTTCTAAAACACCGTGCTTCCCACAACACACCTCCTTTCATAATTTCTGTGTGGCTCTCATTTTGACCAAGCCTAAGTAACTGACAAGCAAATTATTTAATGTAATATGGACAAAGGAAATAATGGCATTTGCCCCACTTAGATAACAGGTTACATTTTCAGAGAGGACTTTTACCCCTTAATCCACAGGAGTGACTATTTTAGTAAATTCATTTTTAGTAAAGATAATTTGTTTTGTTTTTAGATACATTTGTTCAATGTCATTTCCCTACCAATTCTGTCTACCTCTAAGACAAGCTCAGTATAGGAAGTTATTAATTTACTATGGTCTGTGATAATATCAAGGTATCCAGGCCTCTCAACATCTAATCTTTTTTACCTTCACTGACAACTCTCAGTACCCTCTAAGCAGTTAACTAATCCAGCTTAGTATTTCATGTGCACAGAAGTACACAGCCATATATAGAGCTACCTTTTCAAGATCCAAGGGAGAAGTAATTGTTCCAAGCCCCCCACCCCCACCCCCGCACCTTTCTTCCCATTTGTTACTTTCATACACATAGAGAGAGGCATTTGGCAATAATCATGCCTTCATGAACTAAAAACATTTTTAAAAAAGTATGATTTATAGAGTGGGTAATACACAGAACGATACCTTTTTCACACAGCAAACATGTACCAGAAAATTATAACAGAAAGGGAGTTAGAATAACAATGATACACTTCACCTACATCATTTTCTGCCTAGCCCTGCCTGTCTTAGGAAATTTCAGATATAAAATTTTACTTCAGTTTCATTATTGATTTGAACCTTCCAATGAAATTTTATAAAAGATAAAAGATTTTTGCTATATTTTGCTGTATTCTTGTTTGTAATATTTGTGTTTAATTAGGTTTCAATAAGTTGGATTTTAATGAGTCAGGATAGCTCTATTGTAGATAATATACAAAGTGCAAGGACGGTTTAAGCTGTTCATTAAGGTGACACAGATTCCTAAAATTATTAAGAAAAGATAATCTTTTTATTAGAATAATTAATATTTTAAATGTTCTCAGATGTTCAGAATTATTTTCCCATATAAACTAAATCCCTTATAAAAATAAATAAACTAAATCCCTGAGCTGTTCCTCATGTTGTTTCTGTTTCAGGTGGGGCCTACTATCTCATCTCCAGGAGCTTAGGGCCAGAATTCGGTGGGTCTATAGGCTTGATCTTTGCTTTTGCCAACGCAGTGGCTGTTGCTATGTATGTGGTGGGATTTGCTGAGACTGTGGTAGACCTTCTTAAGGTAAGTAAAAGCTCTTCTTTTTTCATCCAAGCAAGATAATTTGGCTTAATTTGCTTTTTCAGGGCAGTAGGGCATATCATTATGGCAAGATGAGAAGAATAGATTTATTTTGCAGAATGTAGAACTTGGATATAGTTGAAGGAGCCCTAGACTTGACATTAAAACTGACTTAAGCTAGAGTGCTGGCCTGAGGACTGTAGTGTCCTGGGTCTGATTCCGGACAAGGCTATGTGCCTCCGTTGCAGGCTCCTCCCTGGCCCAGGTCCTGGTCGGGCTTGTACAAGAGGCAACCAATTGGTGTGTATCTCTCACATTGATAGTTCTCTATGTCCATCTCTCTTCCATTCTCTAAAAATCTATGGGAAAATGTCCTCTGGTGAGGATTAAAAAAAACACACAAATCTGACTTAAAATCCTGGCTCTCACATTTACCGGCTGTTGGACCAATCCCTCTATTCATCTGAATCTTGTTTTCCAAATCTTTAACATGGACTAATACTCTTCTATGCATTTCATAGAAATATGGTACAGATCAAATGAAATAATGTACATGAAATAGTGCATAACATACCTAAAGTAATGGCTATTATTATCATCAGCAGCAATACAGCAGCAATACACATCTTCTTCACTGAGGGTATGTTCTAAGCCCTCCAGTAGATGCCTGAAACTATGGATAGTACTAAACCTTACATATTCTATACATACCTATGATAAAGTTTAATTTATAAATTAAGCACAAAAGATTAACCACAATAACTCAATAAAATAGAAAAATTCTAAGAATATGCTATAATAAATGTTATATGAATGTGGTCTCTCAAAATACCTTATTGTACTGTAGTCACTTTCTCACTTAAAAGAAGTTCTCTATGACTTTGACTTCTCTTTGGCATATCCGAATTGCCAGCAGCACTACCCTTGCACTGTGAAACCATTAAGTAGAATAGGTTACTTGAACACAAACACCAAGACATCGTGATAGTAGATCTGATAACCTAGAAGATACTGTGTGACTGACAGGCAGGCAGGTAGTGTATACAGCATGAACACACTGGACAAAGGGACGATTCACATCCTAAGTGGGACAGAGCACACAGCAACAAGATTTCATCATGCTACTCAGAACAGCACTTAATTTAAAGCTTATGAATTGCTCATTTCTGGAATTTCCCATCTAATACTTTTGGACCATGGTTGACCATGGGTAACTGAAACTATGGAGAGGAAAACCACCAATAAGGGCAGGGGGGCTACTGTATTACTATTATTGTTATAGGTTTACAAACAGAAAGTTCAAACATTAGAATAACCCACTGTAGAAAACTAGGCATTTCCTAGCTTAGGTGCCCCATCTAGGTGGTATATATGTGCTTATGAATTAGCTGATATAGGACCTAACTTCCAGTCTCTTTCTGTGATAGTGATAGCATTCACTGAGTTTAATTGGTAACAGTATATTTATTGAAAACTTAGACGAATAAATGAGTGGGTCAGACAGCTCATAAGGTATGCTCTCTTCAAGAGATGCATTGTCTGCTTTGTGCAATTTGTTCTTTAATTAAATAACACATATTCCAATATTCACTTGGAAAAACACTAATTTTTATTTCTCTAGAATTTCTCTGACACACAAAAATAATTAGTCATTCTTCTGAAACAATACATGATATGTGTATCTACACATACTTTTACTTAGTGCTATAATAGCTTCTAAAGCTGTAATTAGAATGAATCTCTAAAATGTCCAACTCCTATCTTTGGCTATCAAAGGCCAAAAATAATGTAAGTTTCTTTATCTTCTCAAATTCATGAGCACTTCATTTTTCCATCATCCTGTATGGCCCCAGACAGTAGTATGTAGTATCTCATCTTACCGTTAAATGATACAATAAATACACAAGGGGGGGAAAAATAAAAGCTCCATCTCTAACCATTTTTGTGATTTTTCCCCCCAGGAGAGTGATTCAATGATGGTGGATCCAACTAATGATATCCGGATCATAGGCTCAATCACAGTGGTGATTCTTTTAGGAATTTCAGTAGCTGGAATGGAATGGGAAGCAAAGGTGAATTTTACAAAATGAGGTTATCAACAACAGCCGACGGTCAGGTCAGGCCTGGAACAAGTTGCAGGAACAGAAGGAGGCCCATATTTAAGAGGAATCACTGTTATTACTCGCTGTGGAAGAGTTGCAGGTTAATGCCAGGTGGAACTTCAGGCCCTCAAAGCACGACAGCCAGGTGGTCATGACTCACAGCTCATGTGTGACATGGTCAGATTGGTGCTTTGTCCGTCTTTAGGTCTCATCGCAGTGACACAACCACCACAGTTGGTGCCATGCTCATGTCCAGATTCCCTTATGATCACAGCAACGGTACATGCTGGCAGCCTGTGTTTCTCCATCACGCCCCTGGTAGCCCCTTTCAAGGTGGCTGTGGGAGCTGAAACTCAAAAGAAATGGCAAATGTGTTGGGAGAAGGTAATAGAAGCAGAAATGGTCATTCTCTGAAATCTAATACTTCAGTAGCAGGTTAGAGGGCATCACAGGCCTTGGAACTAGAGAATACCTGGACTGAAAAAGTAGTAAAATAGTCCACAAACTTCTAAATGATGGGGAGCATGTTTTCTGATTGCTTTGTAACTATACAGGGACTGGTCTAATGGAAGCTGAACTTATATACCTGGAGATGCAGTAAGGAGACCACGGGTGCTCACTGGCTGTGAACAGATGGCCAATGCCTTCCATCTATAGAAAGTAATAGGAAACATTCCCACATGGCACTTATTTATGGATTAATCATTCATACACTAAACAAAAATTGATCAAGTACTTGTCCTGGGCTCCTGCTAGGCACTGCATATCCAGCTCTGAATAAATCAGGCACAATTTCTGCACTAATTGAGTACATGGTCTATGAGGATCTGAGTAATAATCAAGGAAATAACAAGTACCTATAACATGGCAAGTTGTAAAAGTACTATGAAGGCAATAAGCAGGGCACTGAGACAGAAAATAATGGGAAATCTACTTTCAATGGCTTTATTCCCTGAGGGTGGCAATATAGTTTTATGAAAATACTAGGGGCCCGGTGCACAAAAATTTGTGCACTCGGGGTGGAGGGAGTCCCTCAGCCCAGCCTGTGCCCTCTCACAGTCTGGAACCCCTCAGTGGATGTCCTATGATGGCCCCAGTCTGCCAGGCGCCTTTTGTGTGTGTGTGGGGGGGGGCACTGGGGACCTGCCCCCAGCTGCATCTGAGGCTCGGAGCAGTCCTCCTGTGTGTGTCTACCTGCTGGGGACCTGCC
>PVJC01011905.1:0-40645 GCA_004026665.1 Murina feae | reverse complement strand
AAGGGGAGGGTGGGCAGGGGTAAAGATAAAGGAAAGAAGGAATGTGGGAAGGGAAGGAGGGTAGTAGAAAAATCGGAAGAATGATGATGGAACAGAAGTAGGAAATAAGGAGGAAAGAAAAGTTTATAAATGATGAGTCAGTAGGAAAAGTGTTACATAAAGGAGAAAAATTGTGTGAGAAGCCAATAAGGAAGTCAAACACAATTTTGTGTGAAGGAGATAACATTAAAAAAGAAAGTTAATAGGGGTGACCAGGCCCGTAGGGGAGGGCAGTTAGGGGGATCAGGCAGGCAGGCAGAGTGGTTAGGGCAGGCAGGCAGGTTAGCGGTTAAGAACCAGAGATCCTGGATTGTGCGAGTCCCCAAGAACTCCATATTAGAGAGGGTGCAGGTCAGGCTGAAGGACCATCCCCCCGCATCCCCCACGCCCGTGCACGAATTTCGTGCACCCGGCCCCTAGTATTATATATTTTCCAAGTAATTAGTTTGTTGAGGTAGAATAAATTTTATATGATTCTTGATAAAGTTTATAAATAATTAACATCATTGAAAATAATTACAAATTACTCATCCTAAGGGAACAGTACATATATTATTCTGCAAATGATACGGGCTACATTCATAATAGTAACTTAGATTCAAAACAGTATTACATCAACACCATTGCCAAATAACAGCAGTGGAATCAACTTCAAACACATTTATAAATGGATGAGACATAATTCCAGAGATTATAAAACAATATAAACAGCATAATTCCGTTTTAGTGTACATGTTCACAGAAACACAGAAAATTATTCAATTATTTTGAATAGCTGAATTACATTAAGGTTCAATTTCCTCATATGAAAATTATCTTTTCAATAATGAACACATACATAATTAAAACCAGTAAAGGCTTAGTTTTAATGTTTGTAGCAAAATATTTATCAGTTACTAATTTAGCTACTGTTTAACTGACATTTTTTAATGTTATATTTTATTAGAGGACCAGTGCACGAAATTCGGGGGGGAGGGGGTGGATGAAGGGGGTCCCTTAGCCCAGTTTGGGACTCCTCAGTGGACATCCCTCTTGGAGTCTGGGATTCCTCTCGCATTCTGGGAATCTTCACTCCTTACTGCCCGCCTGCTCACTGCTACTCACCGCCAGGCTTTCGGCTCCTTAGGGCAGCCAAGGAGGAAGGAGGGGCTCCCACCACCTCTGCTGTGAGCCCAGCTTCTGGCTGAGTGGCACTTCCCCTGTGGGAGCGCACTGACCACCAGCGGGCAGCTCCTGTGTTGAGCATCTGCCTCATGGTGGTCAGTGCATGTGTCATAGCGACTGGCTGTTCCTCCATTTGGTCAATTTGTACATTAGCCTTTTATTATATAGGACAAGAGGCCCAGTGCACTCAGGAATGTCCCTCAGCCCAGCCTGTGCCCTCTCATAGTCTGGGACCCCTAAGGGGATGTCTACCTGCTGGCTTAGGCCCACTCCCCCGGGCAATTGGCCTAAGCTGGCAGTCAGACATCCCTCTGGCAGCCCAGGAGCCCTCAGAGGATGTCCACTTGCCAGCGGGGAGCAGGCCTAAGCTGCAGTCAGACAACCTGAGCACTGCTGAGGAGGCAGGAGAAGCTCCCACCACCACCACTGTACCAGCAGCCATCAGCCTGGCTTGTGGCTGAGCAGAGTTCCCCCTGTGGGAGTGCGCTGACCACCAGGGGCAGCTCCTGCATTGAGCGTTTGCCCCTGTGGTCAGTGCATGTCATAGTGACAGGTTATTCCCAGTCATTCCCAGTGGTTTTGCTGTTAGGGTCAGTTTGTATATTTCCCTTTTATTGTATAGCATAGAGGCCTGGTGCATGGGTGTGGGACAGCTGGTTTGCGCTGAAGGGTGTCCCAGATCAGGGTGGGGGTCCTGCTGGAGTTCCTGGCCAGCCTGGATGAGGGGCTGATGGCTGTTTGCAGACTGGCTACAGCCCCAGCAACCCAAGCTCCCAGTAAGGCTGGCTGGAAGCAGGTATCTTGGATTTATCTATCTTCTATAATTGAAACTTTGTGCCATGAGCGGAGGCCACAGCCGGCCTAGGCAGGCAGGAAGCTTAGCTTCCTCCATCACTGGGGCAACCAAGCCTCCTGTTTGTCCCAGCTCTGTGGCTTCTGTAATTGAAACTTTGTTGCCTTGAGCAGAGGCCACAGCTAACCAAGGCAGGCAGGAAGCTTAGCTACCTCCACTGCCGGGGCAACCAAGCCTCCTGTTTGCTCTAGCTCCATAGCTGCTGACTGCCATCTTGGTTGGGTTAATTTGCATTTAGTCGCTGATTGGCTGGTGGGTGTGGCTTGAGATGTAGCCGAGTGACACAATTAGTATATTACTCTTCTATTAGATTAGATAAGCTGAGTTGATGAATAACTTTAAGTTCTAATAGGCCATTTGTATGCCTGAAAGGTATGCCAGCCCATTACTATCTAAATGGCAGCTGCTCAAAGACAAAAATCACCACAACACTTGTTTCTACTTGAAACAGCTGTTCAGCAGGTATCTTTTCAGGCAGTTCCAAAGCAGCTTAAAAGTGAAAGTTAAACAGTTCTCTTCTGACCTTCAGTTATACAGTGCTCTTCCTAAACAAGGCCAGCATGCTGTCTTTCATATTTTAAAATTTCACCTAGCTGTTACAATATCTATAAACTGAAATTCCTTAATATTCAAACAATTTGAAAATGACTACCAATAGCCACTCAGAAGGCTTCCTACAACATTATTTTAACATCTGCGCTTTTTTAAGAATTAAAATCCCATTTATGCCATATATTTTTGCAAAAACTACTTACTGATTCACGTTTACATGTGCTTTGGCAAAGAAAAGGGTCATAAAAAAAATTGAGTAAACGGTGGGCAAAAAAACAGGCAAAGAGTTATCAAACCTATTAATTATATTAAAAAAAACTATAATTATTTAATTCATAAGATGATCGAGCCAACAAAAAGCCTGTCCAGCCCTGACTGGTTTGGCTCAGTGGATAGAGCGTCCGCTGCGGACTCAAGGGTCCCAGGTTCGAGTCCGGTCAAGGGCATGTACCTTGGTTGCGGGCACATCCCCAGTAGGGGGCATGCAGGAGGCAGCTGATCGATTTTTCTCTCTCATCGATGTTTCTAGCTCTCAATCTCTCTCCCTTCCTCTCTGTAAAAAATCATAAAATATATTAAAGAGAAAAAAAAAAAAAGAAGCTTGTCCGAAAGCAGTCATTTTTCACTGGCAATAAGAACCAAAAGCAAACGATTTGGCACTATCCATCTTTAAAATTAAGATCTCTATCAATAAACAACTTACTTGTTCTCAAAAACAACCGTGAGGGAGTCTTCATGAACATCTTTGATAAATCCCTGCAAAAGCAAAAACATTATTGAAAGTATGTCAGTATTCAATTAAACATTATGTTAACTCTGAAAGGCAGTAATACTAGAGACTGAAAGAAAATATGGAGAACTGAAAAGAACAGAGCTTAAAATGAGGCAAATCTGGGTTTGATTCCCATCTCATTATTTGTGAAATGTGAGACTTGGCATTTACTTAAACTCTCTGAACCTGTGTTCACACAGTACTGTAACCTCAGTTTCACATACCTACCCTGAAATTAGTAATAAGCCTGGAACATCATGGGTATTAGTCAATACTCAAGCTAAGTGAGTCAGTATTTAGTACTGTGACTAATAGTTCAGCCTACAGGGTCAGGCTTCCAGGATTCACATGCCAGGCTCTCTATCACTTATACATTATTGAGTGAAATATCATACCTCACGTAACGAGAATCAAGTAAAATAATGTTTACCACAGTACTTGGCATGGAAAAAAAACCTCAAATTTCTTATAAATATTAGTTATAAATATTAAATTATAGCCCACCTTTAATAACAAACAAGACCGCATTCTTAATACTAACCTTACCATTAGCTTAATCTTATTTTTCCTAAAACTTCTCTTCCTTCTTTGCTTAACAAAAAAGGGGCTATGTTGAGTGCATTGCCTCAAAACTATTTTGGAATGAATATATATAGACTAGAGGCCAGGTGCACGTATTTGTGCACCGCTGGGGTTCACGAAAAAACCAGCACCCCAACATCCCAAAGGATGTAGTGCACAAAGTGGCAGGCGGCCAGGAAGGAGCCCGAGCCCAGGCCCGGTGCCACGCCGCTCTTGCTCATCATGGCCCTGCTGCGCCTGCCACCACCACAGCTCGGTAGGCTTGCTGCCACTCTGCTGTGGTCTCTGTGCACCCATCCTAGGGTGATACCGGTGTGCCCATAACTGAAAAGCAGCCACAGGCTTGCACCCAGTCAGTCCCGATGCTGGTCCCAATCCTGGTCCGGATCAGGAAGGGGTACGCATGGGGAGTGTCCTTGGGAGAGGCTTGTCCTGCCACGGAGGCAGGAGAGGCTCGTGCTGCCACAGCTGCGCTTGCCAGCTGTGAGCTCAGCGTCTGGCGCTCATCAGTCAGCTGGACAGTGCTCCCACTGTAGGAGCGCACTGACCACCAGGGGTCAGCTCCTGCATTAAGCTTCTGCCTGGTGGTGGGTGGTCAGTGCACATCATAGTGACTGATCAACTGGTCAACCGGTCGAATAGGCTTTTATACATATATAGACTAGAGGCCTGATGCACAAAATTTGTGCACTCAACAGAAGGGTGAGGGGGTTCCTCAGCCTGGCCTGTGCCCTCTCATAGTCCGGGAGCCTTCAGGGGATGTCTGGCTGCTGGTAGTCAGGGGGAGTGAGCCTAAGCCAGCAGTAAGACATCCTTAGCGCTGCCACTGAGACAGGAGAGGCTCTTGCCACCACCACTGCGCTCGCCAGCCATGAGCCCAGCTTCTGGCTGAGCAGCACTCCCTCTGTGGGTGCATACTGACCACCGGGAGGCACCTCCTGCATTGAGTGTCTGCTCCCTGGTGGTCAGTGCACGTCACAGGGACCGGTTGTTCTGCCATTAGATCGATTTGCATATTAGCCTTTTATTATATAGTATTACTACCATATTTTCCAGTGTATAAGGCGACTTTTTTAACCCAGGAAAATCTTCTCAAAAGTCGGGGGTTGTCAATGGAGCTAGATGGAGACCGCAAGTGTCTCCAGTCGGCTCCTTTTTATACCGCATTGTTTCCGTCCGGACTTTTTAACCCAGGAAAATCTTCTCAAAAGTTGGGGGTTGTCTTATATGCCCAGTCATCTTATACGCCGGAAATTACGGAATATAGGATTTTCAATAAAAATCAGTAGTCATTCCCAAGCCTTAAAATCACTCTACCTTCATTTGATGAATATAGCAGAAAGAAATCATTAGACCTACCATAAGATAGAGCAAAGGACTCGAATATAGAACAACTGTTACTCAAATCTTTGGCTCTAATGCTATATAACCTAGGGCAAGCAGTCCTTGGCACCTGATATGATTACAACTGACATTAAACGACACTTTATATTTCTGTCAATAAGAAATGCGAAGTTCTCAACCTTAGTCAAATGCATACACACTTTGAAATACTAGGTACTTAGTAAATATTTTTGCAGAACAAAGATCAGACTAGACTTCATAAGATGCCCTAAAACTAGCTAAATAAACATACATTTTCAGTTCCTTGTTAAAACATGGCAGAAATGAGCACATCTGTTTACTTCATTTCCTTATCAGAAGCCCATTAAACAATAACTAAAAGATTTTTAGGGATAACCCCCCCCCCCAACACACACACAAATGCAACAGAACTTAGTAAACTCACAAAATAGATGGAGAAACCTAACCAATTTCTAAAAAAGCAACAACTACTAATATTTAAATACTATTCCTTAAACATTTTTCTAAATAAATCAGAAAACCAACTATGAAACAAACTGGCAGTGAAAAAAGGAAAAAGATCAGTCAGCATTACCACTCCAAAAAAATCTTTGGAACTTAGAAGAGGGTAACAGATGGGGTCTGAAGGAGAAAAAAAATTCATTTTCTTTAATAATATAGAAATCGCCACTCTGGCTGGTTTGGTTACAGCACTGGCCATGGCCTTCTGCCCTCAGACCTGGTCACGGATTCTCTTCCAGAGTGAATACCAGGGTTGCAGATTCCCCAGCTCCAGGAGTGGATTGTAAGGGGCATGCAGGTAGGCAACTAATTGATGTTTCTCTCTCATGTGGAATTTTTTTATCTCCTATTTCTCCCCTCCCTTCCACTCTCTCTAGAAATCAATGGAAAAAAATATCCTTGGGTGAGAATTAAAAACAAAAAAAAAATCACCATTCACAGAATGTAGATAACTAGAATTCATCTTTCAGTATCCTACTCCCACATAATGCTACTCAATTATACGATCTGTAATTTGACCCTGATCTCTCTCCAGCTTTAAAAGCCTATAACCTGATTTGTGTGTTATGGGTTATTTCAATTAAAACATTTTTTGAGGCCTAAAACTCAGGGGACAACAGGTTCTCAAATAGTACTATTTTACTTTCATGTTGAGAGTAAAAATAAAAAATCTATTCCCGTCCTGTGTGGAGTTGGCTCATTCACCCTATCTGTGTTATTTTCCTCTCACATCCTGAATATGTGCACCTGAGGTGAATGTCCCAGTCTGAGTGAGTGTGGGAGGAGTGTACCCTAAGAGGGAAGGGATTCCTGTCAAGGGCTGGTTCATGCCTGGCACCTCAAGTTGCCAGGATAGGCTCCAATCCCCTCGCCCTTCCACTCCCCCAACCCTGAACAGGAAGAAGCAGGTTCAAAAATCGTTTTTATTCATCTTTCTTAAATGTCTGTATAACTCAAATTTCAATGTTTAATATTAAATGTGTTTTGAAATTTTTTTAGAAGCCTGGTGACATTTTTGTGATCAGAAATATACTTTAGCCATTTAATTCTTGTTTATATATCAACTAGAGACATGCACAGGGTGCGATTCAGCCAGCTGCCCTGACTGGGGTCCATCGGGCTGGACTGGCAAGGGGTAGGGACCCCGGCAGTCGGTGGGCCGGCTCCATCACCTGTCAAACTCCCAGTGGAGGCGACAATTTATATATTATTACCCTTTTATTATATAGGATTAGCCTATGGTAAAATTGGTTTTCTCATAGGTAGTTTTGCTTAAAGTTCCAGTTTCCAAGAACCTATGATGTTAAGTGAGAATGTAGTGTACTTTCCTTTCAAGAGTGCTATAATGGTTCCTGTTTGCAATTCTGGACTCATTTTTTTTTTTTATTCCTCTCCTCCCAAAGCTAAAAATTAAGAATTGCCATTCTAGTACAAGCTCTGATTATCTGACCATACTATATTAATGATATCCTTGTCTGTTTCTCTATTCCTAGTACTTCATCCACACATCTACTTTAAGCAATCATTTCTTGGTGAGCACTTTCGTAGTTATGGTACCAGCATATCTATTTCTACGATACTCTCGCAATTTTTAAGTAATATTTCAGAAATTTAGAATTTTCAAGTTCATGAATATTAGAGTAAAACATATCTCACCATCAGAGGTCAGTCGTACTTCAACTTTCGCTAATGTTTTCTATTTTCTAATCCTTCACAAACAACTTTCAGAATGTGCAATGTTCCATTATGTCAATCCTTATCATTTCCGTATAATATGGATTAGTTCAAATCAGAGCTCCAAGTCACTGAGAAATTCTACTCTTCATTATAAAAAAATGTTTTTCTATCTAAAAATTAGTGCTTATACCTGTCCCCACCCAACCCCCACTTTACTTCCAGCACATAAGTATCAGCTTTGTTTGGATGCACACTTTCACAAACTTTAAGAAAAAAATAAAGCTCTGAACACCTACTTACTGCTTAAATCTTTCAGGCATAAGATTAAATGGATTAAGGACCTAACAGCCAATCCTTAAAGTGCATTCAAACTGCAGTGAAGAGTTAAGAAGTATGTCCCATTGCCCAAAACCTAGATGCTAAGTGGCTAGATACTTTAGTGGCTAGGTCTCTATTAAATTGTATCTGTTTGGTGCGGGACAAGGTCAATACTTTTCAAGACATTTTTGTAGTCTCCAAGTCAGCAGAATAATGTTGGGTCCCTTTGTACTAAGGAGACCCAAAACAGCAGAGTGGGATCTTTGCCAAAGTCTTTGAATCAAGGGTCACCAAATAACAATAGCCACATTTGTTGGCACATTGCATGGGGGGGGGGGGGAGCTTTATGACTAAGTCTCCATAACTTTGTCTTCCTCCTGGTACTCCAACATTAGAATTTTTTTTAAATATATTTTATTGATTTTTTTACAGAGAGGAAGGGAGGAGAGAGTTAGAAACATTGATGAGAGAGAAGCATCAATCAACTGCCTCCTGCACACCCCCAACCGGGGATGTGCCTGCAACCAAGGTATATGCCCTTGACCAGAATCAAACCTTGAGTCCACAGGCGGACGCTCTATCCAGTGAGCCAAACCAGCTAGGGCCAACATTAGAAATTTTTATCTCTCTTCCAATTCACACACTTCTGGTTCAGGAACCGTGTATTTCTCAGAACAGAACTTTTCACATTTCTTTTTCATCTTTGCATACATTTGCAAATATGGAAGATTCCAAGTTTATAAATTAGTCCCTTAATCTGTTCATTCATATAATCCAAAATGTCTACATTTGAAACTCTTAACTATAGCTTAATCATCAATAAGTAAAACAAGACACATAACACATCTTACATATCATCAAAACATCTTAGAATGTTCTCCCAAAAGAAACAAAGCATCATGTAGTAAAAACCCAAGAATGTCATAAATTATGTGTAAACTGGGGGTAAAGGAGGAGATGGTGAGACAAAAAAGAAGTTAGCTAGGGCAGGGGTGGGACTATAGGAGGAGGAAGTGAAATCAGGATCCTTGCCAGGCATAGGCAAAGATATTAAAACACCCCAATTGGGGTGAGAAGGAAGGATGCATGCAAGCAAGCACCAGAGGCATTAACTTTAAAATGTATGGCTATCGCAAAGACAGCGTGCAGATAACCAATCACAAGGCTGTGGGGCAAGCATATATAGGAAAGAGTGAGCACTCCCTTCCCTTCTCCCCTGGCGCAGTGCACAATGGATACCTAACATTCCTGTTGCTGGGCAGCACATCCCCTGAGCCCACATGGCTTATGGCCATGTGGCCCTCCAGACATGGAACTATTAGAGACTTTAATTACTAAACTACTCCCACTGTAACATGGAAGGAAGTTCTGGATACTGGCCTGCTCCTAAAACCCTAGCTGTACCTTTATCAGGACTGGCTTCTCCTAATAAATTTTAGTTCCATTAATCGTTTTTGTCCTTGACTTCATTTTTTTATTTTGGTGAGACAAGAACTAGGACTCAAAACAACCACATTTTTGTTTTCAAAGGGAACAGCAGAATTCTGTAAGTAGAGTAAGCACTATTTTAAGAAATTATTTTTCAAATGCAATCTAGCCTGAAATAAATTTATTTTTGAATTTCAGTAAGGTGGCAAGTTAACCAATAATCAGTTTTCTAGATAAAAATAATGAGCAACTGAAAAATAAAGGATAAAAAATATTCTAACAGCATTAAAAAATAAAACCGTAGAAATGCCCTCAAATGTCAATATATCCTTAAATGGAATCCCATTAAAATACTAAAGGAGTATATGATTCTGTTGGAGGAAAATGGGTTGTTCCTAATAAAATTACACCAAAACAAGAAAGTATTCAAAAAGGAAACTTTTAAATGGGAGTAGGAGTTAACTAGAATACACTACCTCTATCCAAACATTGAAGTTTATTTTAAAGATACAATCAAGACAAAAGACACAGATTCCATTCCAAAAAATAGGTTTAACTCATCTAGAAAACTAAAAACAAGTCAAAATGGATTTCTTCACCAAAGTCAATGGATGAATGTTTCAAACATTTTTAGAATCAGTGAATATTTTAGGAGAAAGCCTAAGACAAGTACCCAAAACAAAACAACAAAAAACAGAGCCACAAACAAAAAGTTTGATAAACTTACACTACCTAAAGGCTAAAATGATTAAGCAAACAATATCACATACAAAAAAAAAGAAAAGAAAAGTGAAACAACAATTAAAATACCAATTTATGGTATTTTTTGCTGATTTACTAAGAACAAGCTGAAGATGTTAAGAATGGGTATTATGTAAACGGGCAAATCATAAAAAAATAAGTTGTAATTTTAATAATGTATAAAATCCTCTTTCAAATATTACACAATTACTACAATTTGTTTTGAACTTTGCTTTTCTCTTCCCACTTTCTATCTTGTAGATCCTTTCTCATCTCAGCATAAAAGTCGATTTCATTTTTTAAACATTTGCGTAAGGTAAATGGCAATTTTGGGGTGGGAGCTCAAATGGCCTGCAGTACAAGGAATATAGGTATCTGCTTAACATAAGAATATATTTTCGGGAAAGACAGCAAGATGGCGGCATACGGTAAACACCGTAAATGCAGCCATGCACAACTATTTCAGAATAACCTCGAAAAGAAAACACGGACACCGCTCACACCCACAGGAAGGCTGGCTGAGTGAAAAGTCTACAACTAGAAAGAAACTAAGACTCAGGATTGGCGGAAGCAAAGTACAGAGGTACGGAGGCGCACGCACGGGGCTCGGGGAGAGGGCTGGCGCCGGAGGACGCAGTTCTTTTTCAAAACAGAGAGAGCCACAAGCTCCCAGCGGCTCGGAACTCCAGTTCCAGGCGAGTTTCTGAAGACCCAGACGCACACCCAGAGAAGGGGGACTGACTGGCACTGGGAAGAAATCCAAAGCGGGTTTCTCTCAGCATTGCTTGCAGCAATTACCATGGGACACAGAGACACAGTGTCTCTTAGCACAGGGCTGAGAAGCGGTCATAGGTATTTGTTCCACCCTACCCTGCAAACCCCCCCCAAAGCTCCGCCCCTCCCAAGCTGCTTCAGAGGCTTTTGCATATAAAAGGCTGAGAAGCCTAAGGCAAAGGCTAAATCAACACCTCCTTAAAGATACAAGAACCAGCCTCACCCTGTGGCCAGAGTGGGCCCATCCTAAATAAAACTCAGATCCACAAGGAACACACTCAGAGCAGACGCAGTGAGCACAAAAGCCCCACTGAAACAACTCTTGCCCCATAAGGGTGTCTCCAGCACAGAAGTTCTCCCACTGTAGACACATCTGCCTCTCATAACCAAGTGGCTTAGAGGTTAATTCCTCTCTGTGATCACCTAACTCAGAAAGGGAAGCAGCCAAAATGGGGAGACAAAGAAACAGGTCACAAATGACAGAAATGGAGGAAAGAAAACGACAGAATGTAGAGTTCAAAACCACGGTTATTAGGTTTTTCAAGAATTTTCTAGAGACTGCCGATAAATTTAGTGAGACCCTCAATAAATCTAATGAGACCCTCAAGGATATGATAAAGGACCAACTAGAAATTAAACATACACTGACTGAAATAAAGAATAATATGCAGAGATCCAACAGCAGACGAGAGGATCGCAAGAATCAAGTCATAGATGTGAAATATGAAGAAGCAAAACCCACCCAGCCGGGAAAGCCAAAAGAAAAAAGAAAAAGGATCAAAAAGTATGAAGATAGTGTAAGGAGTCTCTGGGACAACTTCAAGCGTACCAACATCAGAATTATAGGGGTGCCAGAAGAGAAAGAGCAAGATATTGAAAACCTATTTGAAGAAATGACGACAGAAAACTTCCCCTACCTGGTGAAAGAAATAGACTTACAAGTCCAGGAAGCACAGAGGACCCCAAACAAAAGGAACAGAAGGAGGACCACACCAAGACACATCATAATTAAAATGCCAAGAGCAAAAGACGAGAGAATCCTAAAATCTGTAAGAGAAAAGCAGTTAGTTACCTACAAGGGGGCACCCATACGACTGTCAGCTGATTTTTCAACAGAAACCATGCAGGCAAGAAGGGAGTGGCAAGAAATATTCAAAGTGATGAATAGCAGGAACCTACAACCAAGATTACTCGACCCAGCAAGGCTATCATGTAAAATTGATGGCCGGATAAAAAGCTTCACAGACAAGAAAAAGCTAAAGGAGTACATCACTACCAAACCAGGATTATTTGAAATGCTGAAGGGCATTTTTTAAGAAGAGGAGAAAGATGAAAAAGGTAAATATAAAAAGTATGAACAACAAAGTGACAACAAATACATATCTATCAACAAGTGAATATAACAAGTCAAGAGAAATATCTGATGAACAGAATAAACTGGTGAATAGAATATAAGTAAGGGCATAGAAAGGGAATGGACTGATATTTCTCAGGGGGAAGGGGACATGAGGGGTATGGGAAGAGACTGGACAAAAATCTTACATCTATGGATGAAGACAGTGGGGGGAGGTAAGGGCACCGGGTGAGGGGGGGAACCAGGTGGAGGGGAGCTATGGGGGTTTAAGGGAAAAAAAAAGGAACATCTGTAACAATCTGAACAATAAAGAATATAAAAAAATAAAGTAAAATAAAAGGAAAAAAAAAGAATACATTTTTGAACACCACAACTGAAAAACAGGTTTTTCAACTTGGTAAGTACTCATGTGGAAGGAAATCTTACTACTGGTTAAACAGAAAGCAAGATGGAATTCCTATTGAAATTCAAAGATTGAGATATACAGTCACAAATAAGAAGGGGTGAATTACGGACCTTGGCCAATGACTCTGAAGATGGACAAAATTTCTCTTTTACACCTTTCAGTTCCCTCACATTGGAGAAAAGAAGTTGAAATCATACACATATACATAGCCCCAAAGTTTCCATTATAATTACTAAATTTAAAACCTCTTCTGCCAAGCCAGTATGGCTCAGTGGTGGAGCATCGACCTATAAACCATGAAGTGATGGTTCGATTTCCAGTCGGACACATTTCTGGGTTGCTATCTCAGTCCTTAGTGTGGGGTGTGCAGGAGGTAAATCAATGATTCTCTCTCATTACTAATGTTTCTCTCTGTCTCTTCTCCTTCCTCTCTGAAATCAATCAAAAATACTTAAAACAAAAAAACCCTTCTTTTCTGCCTGGAGCTATCAGATGATAAAATGCTTTTGCTAATTCATATTTTTTAAAATACAAAAGGTTAAGTCTGGTAGCAATACTAATGTCAAGAAATAAGGTACCTTTTTCTAAAAGCCTAAGCCAAAGTTCCAGAACAAAACATCAAAATCTAGTTCACAACTGGAGAGGCAGCTCTGTTGTCCAAAACATAAATGTAAGTTAAAATAAAATTTTAATGTTTAAAGTGTGGATCAATTTATCAGAGATTGCTTGTTGTAGCTTCCCTACTAACTTCATTAAGAACATATCCTAGTTTAGAAAAATCCCTTTGACTAGAAAGTAATTATCATTTCAAATCCGCCCATTACTTTAAATCCACTTGACTTCTTAAAACTGTCATTCATTACAACTTAAACTTACATTCCTTATAAGGAAACAGAAACTTTAAAACATTACTACTCAGCCCTAACCGGTTTAGATCAGTGGACAGAGGTCAGCCTGCGGACTGAACCTTGTACCTTGGTTACAGGCACATCCCCAGTAGGAGGTGTGCAGGAGGCAGCTGATCAATGCTTCTCTCTTATTGATGTTTCTAACTCTCTATCCCTCTCCCTTCCTCTCTGTAAAAAAAAAAAAAAAAAAAAAAAAATCAGTAAAATATATATTTAAAACAAAACAAAACAAACTTTACTACTCAGCAAACTACTAACAGAAACTAGAGAGTATGAACTTTTAATGGTTGCGTGGAAGCCAAGATCCAAAACTCTTGAACTTCCTCAGGATTTTGTTGTAAAATTTAGAGACTTTATTTTTCCATTTATTTGGCACAACAAACCACATTTTTATGCCTTCTCCAAATATTACAGTTGATGGCTTAATTATGGAAGCAAAGGTGATTAAATATTGTAATCTACAAACTAATTAGAATAAATTCTCTATATATCAGGTCCTATATATAGGGCCTATCTGACTGGGTTAAGTCTCCATTTTCCCCATGGTAAAATTTAGTGTTGTGGATAAATGTTATTATAAAGTGTAACTCATAAAAAATGAAGTTTAATAGCATAATTTATGCAAAATTTGCCTCAGGTTTTTGTTTTCCAAGAGCAGCCACAATGCATTTATCATTTGTTACTCTTTGATCAATTATCAGTTTATTTAATGATTCATCCTCTGACCAGTCTGCCTTCTCAGCCCATCAATACTAATGATTTAATCTCTCTGAAATCAGAATGCTTCTTACAATGATAGCATCTTAGAATAGCTGATAGCCATATGGCAGTCAGAATACAAATATAAGTGTTACTGTTTAAGTATGCTCAAAGCCCTAACCAGGAGTTGAATTGGTTAGAGCACAGTACTGATATACCAAGATTTCAGGTTTGATTCCTGGTCAGGGTACATACAAGAATCAACCAATGAATACATAAGTAGAAAAACAAATCAATGTTTCTCTCCCCCTTCCTTACTCTAAACTCAATTTTTTTTTTAAAAAGTACTACTATGCTCAAACTTGGTTTGCTTGCAATTTTCTTTGACACTTGACATTTTATCCAGCAAACCAATGAAGGACCATTCTAGGAAAGACTGACGTTTCTTACCAGAAGGTTGTTCTGCTGACACCTTCTGATAAAATCAAGAAAGCAACCAGCACTAGAAGTTGCAGAATGGGTGAAAACTCTTGGAAGAATATCCTGGTGATAATCGAGGAAAGCTTTTTTAAAGTTTGCTTGTAACATCATGCTCTCCATGGCACTGAAGAAGATATTTTAAGAAGAAACACAATCACCTGTGAAAGTGTTTTAACAAATGAAATTTAACTAAATTAAATATAATGCTTATATTTTCAATTTTATGTATGAAAGTTGTTTGAAGATGATCTTTCCATAAGCATACAACAAAATTCTAAAAGGTAAAAAAAAAACCAACTACCTCTTGGGTTAGTTGGCAACATTTCCACTTAAATGCCTCTTACACCTCATGCCATTTTTGATACAGTGCAATTGTATGAATCTTCCACAAACAGAAAAACAACCTAGTACTTGGAATCTAAATCCAACTTCCAAATAGAGTTATCTCTACCTCTGGCTTACTTTTACACCTCCAATCAACATGCCAACAGTCAGAATCATCCGTTGTCCTACTTTGCACTCTACACGTATGATCCAATTTACAGGATTAAAAAGAAAACTGAATACAGCACAACAGGTCTCTAAGAGCCCAATCACTAAGGCATTCATTGTCCATAATAAATTAACTTCTCTCCCATGCATATAGAATGGCACTAGCTATACACCATCTTTGAAAAATTGAAAAGAGTGTGTTTTTTATTTCAAATGAGAAACTCTATTAGGTTGAGAAAACTAGCTTGGGGGCTTCCCAGATGTAAGTGGTCATCATAAACTGAGCAATCTACATATGTAAAAGCTTAAGTGACAGGCCGGAAGCTATGACACACACTGACTACCAGGGGGCGATGCTCAACACAGGAGCAGAAATCACAGGCATGGAAACATGAAAACGGATGAATCTCAGAGGGAAAGGAAGGGGGGGGGAGGGGGGCAGGCAGAGATTAACTAAAGATCTTATATGCATACTGTAAGCCCTATGCATGAAGTGGGATCTCTAGGCCTGGCCTGCGGGGATCGGGCCAAAATGGGCTCTCCAACATCCCCCAGATTGTGAGAGGGCGCAGGCCAGGCCAGTGCATGAATCCTAGTTTTACATGAGTCTCAATTTGCAAACAGTTGAAGCATCTTAAACTAAGGTATTTCCAGGCACTCAAAGGTATGCTAGAAGTACTTAAAGCTATCCCTCTCCTGAACCCCCAATAAATACCATGGTAAAATCTTCCTGGAGCTTTTCTATCACACAATTTAAATAATTAATAACGCAATGTGTTTCTGAACTATGTTTACAGTTAATATATATAAAAATAACTCATCAATAGGGAAAAGGGGAAAAAATCTCTTATTAAAGACACTATAGTATAGTGGAGTTTTTCACTATTAAGACGGGGCTCACATCCGCTATTTACTATGTGGTAGGTAAAACAAAATAGAGGGCCCAAAACAGTAAGGTAAGGAAAATAAGACTCCTAACTCGCTTATTTGCCCAAAAGCAAGTCACAATGCCCCACTTCAGGGACTCTATGGTCTTCCCAGAGCACCTAAGAGACTTTTTGGGCAATTCTCAGCAGATTCGACAAACCCTAAATGAGACCCAGCTGTATTGGAGTTGGACATCCTCCTACCATCCCAATCCTAGAATTGAGGAAGTCTTGGCTAAAGAGAGCAAATACCAATTCCCCCACATCTTCCCACTCCCCATTAACAAATGGTGCTAATATAATTGCCTATAAATATTCAAAAGTAAGTCTTGAGGTAGCAAAAATATAAAATGGATGAATGAAACACTATAAGTAAACCTAAGAAATGTTATGTATCATCTGAACATAGGATGCCTTAACCAGGACTGGAAATTCTAAAGCCTTAACAGGAAAAACAGTTCAGTATATAAAAAAAAATTACAAGTTCTCTATTGGCCAGGGATACCAGAATGTCAACAGACAATAGATGTGGAGGAAAACTCTTACAATAAATGACTCTTAAGCAATCTCAAAAAGGGACAAATGACATCCCAATAGGCAAATGACAGCCAACTTTTGGAAAAGTAAATCCAAGTGGCCAACAAATATTAAAATCCACAAGTGGGGATCTGCAAGTCAAAGTTTCAATGAGATAATCCTTTATATACAACACAGACAAAAATTAAAGATTATAAAACCCATTCCTGGTAGATGTAAAGGAAAGCGCTGACATTCACTGGTGGAAGAAAAAGGAAGTGCTAAGCCTTTTTGGAAACTTAGAGTTAGCAATGAAAACAAGTTCCCTCTACAAGTCATCCCACTTTGAAATCTACTCAATGGAAACAGGTATGTGGAGTAGCAAAAAAATGAGAACCAAGTGTCTACTAACTGGGGAATGACTGAATTTCATGGTAATTCTTACTGTGAAACATTACATAACCATTAAAACATAATCACATTCCAAGTGAAAAGAGCCAAGATGTAGATCTTTTTATAGACTACTAGTGGCCCAGTGCACGAAATTCGTTCACATTAAAAGATTAATTACAGGAAATATTTTAATATTACTATTTGCTCTTTCTCTATAATAGAAGTGTCAGAGATTAAAGAAAATTATTAAAACGTATATGAAAGTCTTCCTCCTGTCAGAGTCTGGGGTGCACCACGGAACCCAGAGTCAAGTCTTCAACCACCCACATGCACCTCCAAATCGCTCGAGACCCAAACCTGGACAGCAGCCCTTCATTGGGCTAGATCCAGACACGGCCAGTCTCACCCTGTCAAGTCCTGCCAGGTGGAGGGGGAGGGGGGTGCAGCCTCAGGTCTCCTGGGTGCCAGGGCAAGAGGGCACAGCCTGAGCTCCCCTGGCCTGGTGCTGGGGTGGGGGACATAGTCTGAGGTCCCCTGGCCCAGCATGAGGGCGGAGGGCACATCTTGAGGGCCCCCGTCAAGTCCTGCTGGGTGGGGGGCATAGCCTCAGGTCCCCTGGCCTGGGGCCAGAGCGGGGGCAGCCTGAGTTCCTCTGGCCTGGTGCCAGGGCAGGGGGAGCAGCCTGAGGTCTCCAGTCAAGCCCTGCAGGTGGAAGGCACGACCTGAGGTCCCCTGTCAAGCCCCATGCAGGAGGTGGGTGGGTGCGCAGCCTCAGGTCACTGCTGATTGCTCCTTAAGGCTTGTTATGGGAACTTAGCCTCAACTGTTGGTGCAAATTGACCAGAGTGACGGTCAATTTGCATATTCCCTCTTTATTATATAGGATTATATAGGATACTAGGAGCCGGTACACAAAATTCGTGCAGGGGGCGGGGGGCGGTCCCTCAGCCCGACCTGCACCCTCTCCAATATGCAGTTCTTGGGGACTCTCACAATCCAGAACCTCTGGTTCTTAACTGCTAACCTGTCTGCCTGCCCCCCCCTAACTACACTCCCCTGCCGGCCTGGTCACCCCTATTAACTTTCTTTTTCAATCTTATCCCCTTCACGCACAATTGTATTTGACTTCCTTATTGGCTTCTTCCTCTCACACAATTTTTCTCCTTTATGTAACACTTTTCCTACTGACTCATCATTTATAAACTTTTCTTTCCTCTTTATTTCCTACTTCTGTTCCATCATCATTCTTCCCATTTTTCTACTACCCTCCTTCCCTTCCCACATTCCTTCTTTCCTTTATCTTTACCCCTGCCCACCCTCCCCTTTTCCTTCCTTTCCATCTTATTTTTTTTCTTCACTTCCTCCCTCTGACCTGCTTTGCTCCCTCCCCCATTCCTTCCTTCTTCCTATTTTCCTTTGAAGCTCTACCAGCTCCCCCTTTATAACTTTTCTGCCCTCCCTCTTTTTCTCTCATCCTACCTTTCTCTCATCCATACATTCTTCTCTACTTACTTCCACTGTTTTAATACCTATCTACCTGCCTAATTATCCACTATCATTTATCTTTTTTTCTTTTCTGACTTCTACTTTTAAAATCTGTCCCCAGTACACAACTATACTTTTCATTACAGGCCCTACAGTTCACTCATACATCCTCTTTTTTTAACTGCTACTCACTGACTCTTTATTTATAAAGTTCTTCTCTCCATCCTGTTCCACCCTTCCCCCACCTGGTTACTTCCCCTCAAACTCTCCCTGGCTGCTGCTCCCTCCGCCCACCCCCGCCCATCTCTCCGGCTCCTCGCTCCCACAGGTTCACCCTGAAGGGAGACCCCTGCCCCTGTGGCAGAGAAAATGGAGCCAGCGAGAGAGTGGGCCCAGGAGGCGGTGTGTGTGTGAGAGAGGGAGCAGCCCTCCTTCCCTCATTAAAGTTTCCATAGGGAGGGAGCATTAACCCTCAGCTCAGGGCTCAGCCCCAGCCAGGTGGCAGCTGCCCATGCAGCCCTGGCACTGCAGCTGCAAAGCAGGAGCACCTCCACCTCTGGACCATCCACCCCTCCATTCGGGGACCCAATGGCACAGCTTCTGTCTCCCCTGGACAGCAGTGTGGGCTCGCTTCTCCCCGCCCCTCAGCTTCTGCCTGGAATCAGCCTGGAATCAGCTTAAGCCTCCCTGTGTGTGCCCCGGCCATTGATCCCTTTCCAGGCCACTGGCTGGTCCCGCCCCTCGGCTTCTGCCTGGAAAGCAATGGATCGGCCGGGCACACACATGGAGGCTTAAGCCCTCCCGCGCTGCGGCCACGGGCCAGCTCACTCCTCCTGCCCAGCGGCTGCAGCCTGGATCCCAAGGCAGAGGTCTTCCATCTGCCCTGCTGGACCCCGGGGCTGTGGCCTCTGCAATCTTTCCTGGGCTAATTTGCATACAGTCGCTCTGATTGGCTGGTGGGCGTGTCTTAGGTGTCCCAAAGAAACGGTCTATTTTAATATCACACTTTTATTAGTTTAGATATCTTAAGCCAGCATTCTTTCCTTACAGCATATACATTACTCCCAAACACCTTCTTAAATATTCCATCTCTAGGACCTCAAATCTACTTTCAAAGTAACAAACTTGTTTTATGTTTACACTTAAAAGATCTGTATTTTCCAGCATTTAAGACGACTGGGCACATAAGACGACCCCCAACTTTTGAGAAAATTTTCCTGGGTTAAAAAGTCCGATGGAGACCGTATGCGGCACAAAAAGGAGCCGACTGGAGACACTTGCGGTCTCCATCCGGCTCCATGGAAATGGAGTGCAGCCGTTTTTGAGCTCCCCGCACCGTATGTGGCTACCGCAGATTTTCCAGTCCAGCTCGGAAGTTTCAGCACCGGCCCTATAAGACAGTCCCCAACTTTTGAGATCTTCCTGGGTTAAAAAGTTGTCTTTGTCCTGACTGGTTTGGCTCAGTGGCTAGAGCATCAGCCTGCGGACTGAAAGGTCCCGGGTTTGATTCCAGTCAAGGGCATGTACCTTGATTGTAGGCACATC
Organism: Murina feae; assembly: GCA_004026665.1. Classification (NCBI taxonomy): domain Eukaryota; kingdom Metazoa; phylum Chordata; class Mammalia; order Chiroptera; family Vespertilionidae; genus Murina; species Murina feae. Next base: position 20,675 of record PVJC01011905.1, on the reverse strand, counting down.
CCAAGTGGGGAGTGTGGAGGAGGCAGCTGATCGATGTGTCTCTCTCATCGATGTTTCTAACTCTCTCTCTCCCTTCCCTTCTTTAAAAAATCAATAAAATATATTTAAGAAATAAAAAGTTGTCTTACATGCAGGAAAATATGGTAAGCTATAATTTGATTCCAGTAACAAGCATGAATATTCAAAACTGCTGCTGCAATTAAAAGTCTTAACTTCACCAGGTAACTGATTCAAACTACCATGTTTATGTCTAATTTCTCTCTTCTCTAGATTATATCTGTACTAGAGGCCCGGTGCATGAATTCCCACAGGTGGGGTCCTCCTCAGTGTGGCCTGCGGGGATTGGGCTAAAACCAACAGTCAAAGCCATCTGCCACTCCTGCCTGCCGCTCCAGCTCATCCTAGCCACACTGCACCCACCGCAGGCTCACACTGTCAGTCCTAATAGGAAGAAGCCTGCATTACCACATCAGCACTGGCCAGCTGTGAGCCCTGCATCTGGTGCCCATCCCAAGAGGGGGTGGGGTGTGGGCTGGGACATGATGGGCCCTCTGGGCAGGCGGTGGGACACCCTTGCCAGCCCAGGAAGGCCCAGGATCCAGATCTGTCCCACTGACGTTCATGCTGGTTGTCCGCACCTTGTCAGGAGCCACCCAGCGGCTGCCCTTATATTGTTTCTTCCTTGCAGAGTATCTGAGGGGAAGTGGCCATGCTGCCAGAAGAAGGGAAGGGGGAGGGTTGTAGGGATCGTGCTGGGGGTGCCAGTCCATGGGAGCCTGGCCTGTTCCCTGGAGAATGGATCTGCAGAACTACTGAGGGAGTGAATGGGACGGGTGGTCAGTTGAGCAGCACTCCCACTGTAGGAGTACATTGAGCACCAGGTGGTAGCTCCTGCATTGAGCTTCTACCTCCTGGTGGTCAGTGCATGTCATATCAACTGGTTGACCAGTCCTTTGGTCGCTTAGGCTTTTATATATGTAGATATGGTGTAATTTGTATAGAAAACATCTTCTGCAGTTAGTGCCAGTAAGTATGCTTTCCTGGTTCACCATGACATCTCTAATGGTGCAGTCAAAAAGGACATTGGCGTTTGTTTCTCAGGTGCATGTGCACTGGCTGCCTATGCCTGGTCCATACATATGAGAATAAGCACCTTCCACCTGTCAGGAAGACTGGGCGTTCCCTCAATATATTTTCAATTGTTTGATTGGATATGATTAAAAGTACATGTATTTTGGGGTGTTTCTGTAGGTGTTTCATAAAAATATTTTAATAACTGTTCTCTCAGCTGTTATAGTCTATCAAATATTGTTTTTTATTCCCTGAGAAAACATGTTAAAATATCCTGTTACAATTATGGATTTTCAAATAAACTGCAAATCTTTTTAAAAAAGTAGCTTCAAACAATACACTTTTTAAAAGACAAACTGATCTACAAACAGAAATTATTTTACATCAATGGACACATCCCACAAATAAAAAAATCTGCAAATTTACTAATCACATTATACATTACATAAATTATTACATCATTATAGAATAAGTTATATTAAGGAAAAAAGTTATTCAAGGTAAGCCGCCTTCAGCATTCTTTACTACTGAACATTTAAGTGTTTTAAATAAAATGACAATAAAGGTATGAAAATTTCATAAGAATGCATTAAGTACCTACTAATGCATGCATACCAGTAATGTTTTTTGCTTGTTAATTTCCAAAGTTTGTAAAATCTAATAGTTCACCTTAAAATGGAATGATTTAGTGGTTCCAAATGGCCACTCAAAACTATTATGACTTTCCTATTTCAAAGAGTTGAAGTTCCCAATATTTCTTTCTGTATGCATGAAGTCCTGTTATAATAGCTGAACTTAACCAGAACATATAATCCCTAAAAAAATCCAATTTAAGTTCAGTTTGAATCAAAATTTAAAATGAAGTTAGTTTTGTATACATGCAATATTATAATGTTTAAATCTAACAATAAATCAGAGTCCAAAAGCCAAGAACAAACTGATTCATCTATTCATTCAATATGTATTGAAGGCTTACTACTAAGTACACACATTAAATTACTGAAAAACCTGAGACTTGAAAATAACCTGACAAACTATAAAACCAAACAGTTATAACATGGGAAAGGAAGGAAAGTTTTAATATGACTTATTACCCTTAAGAAATCTTGCTGGGGGAATGCATGTTCCTTTGCCAACAGCTTCTATAAACTCCTTTAGTTATTACGGGGAGAGACTCGTCCTCCAAAAAACTAAGCAAAAGGTGTTGAAGCTATAGTATGAAACACAAAACAATTGGTATTTAACTCAGATTTAATGTTGGTTCAATTTTTGCCATTCTTTTGACCACTTTAAAATAATAAAAGGATTGTTATATATCTACATACTCAGAGTAACAAAGTAATGCCTAGTATTGCTTTAGTTTTGCTTGAGCTGTTTTGTGTTTTGGTTTTTTTGCTTTTTTGAAGATTTGGTCCTAGAAAATTTAATAACCATCAAAAGTTTTACTATTTGCTAAAGATCTGCCAAAGAATTTTCTAAACATTGTCAATAATATTGCAATATCTATGTATGGTGTCAGATGAGCATTAGGTTTATCAGAGTTATCACTTCAGAAGGTACATAGATGTCTGAATACTACAGCATATCTCAAATTAATATAATATGGTACATATAATGTAATTGGAAATAAAATGTTTGTTAAAAAAGCTCTGGCACCCTAAAAGAAATATATTATGTGCCAAGGTTACCACCAAGAAATGCCACATTAAAAAAAAGTTTCATACTACACATGCATATATAGAACTAGAGGCCCAGTGCATGAAATTAGATCTGGCCAGCCATCAAAGCACAAGTGTCTGGCGTGGAAAGGCAAATCCCAGATGACCTCTGGGCCCTGGGCAGTACCTGGGCCCCCGTGCACTCCCTTCGCCTGAGTCACATTGCCCGAGTCCCCATGCGGGGATGCGGTAAGCGCACCTGGACGCAGTATGGGTCTCTGGGCCGCCCGATGGCGCTGCACAAGTCAGGTGGGTGGGCAACATGCTCTCTCTGGGCCAGCCTCGCAGATCAATCCTGCGCAAACCCATGGGGAGCCCAAGTGGCCCATGCGGTCCTGGCTCATCCAGAAAAAGCTGCACAGGTGCAAGGCAGGCTCTTTGCAGACACCCGGCACCTGAGCACAGGGGCTTCCTAGGGGAGGGTAGCAGGGGAAATGAGATCGAGCTTGGTGGACACCCTACATTCTCACCACACCTCTGTCCCTGTCACCCCCACCCCCAGGTAGCCAGTGAGAGGTTGCAGCACATCACCAATGCCCACCATGTTCTGCACCACCCACTGCGAGCGATAAAACTCCCAGTCTCCAGGTCTAACGACCACCTGAGGGGACAATCTGCATATTAGGCTTTTATTATATATAGGATATTTCAAGTATTTCCCCAAATACCTTACACAATGTAAAGCTAACAATTGAGCATGATATAAACACATGAATAGCTATATCCAGCACAAATTATAATTTAAGCCACATAATCCAGTTTTAAAATTTCTAGTAGCCACATTAAAATAAAAACTGGTAAAAATTTTATAATTTAATCCAACATTTCCAAAATATTTCAACATGTAACCAGCATTTTAAAATTATGATATGTATGATTTTTTTTCATACTAAGTCTCTGGAATCTAGCATAGATTTTACAGCTAAAGCATACCTGAACTCAGAACTACAATATTCACCAATGACTGATTACTATTAATTGTGTTGCATTCATTCCCCCTATGTGCAGGAGCACCATTCCTCTCCACTAATACTAGCAGCAGATATTTTAGCAGCCAATTGCCATATCATTAGTCTTGTATTGACTTGGTTTGGTGTGCACAACAGGAGGTATTTTGCTTTCAGAGAACAAGAAAAATAGGTTTATTTGCGTTACGCTTATTAATTTGTGCAGTTATACAGTGTCTGGTAAGTTAATGTTCAGGAAGAAATAATTTTTATTAAAATGTTTTTTATGTTAATGACTAGGGGCCCAGTGCACGAATTTGTGCACCTTGAAAGGAACTGTGGGCCTCGAGGCTGTGGTGGGCACAGGGGCGGGTCTGGGCCCATCCTCCACATCCCTGCCCGGCCCCTTAAGCCACCCCCCACCCCCATCTCCTGTCTGCGGCTCTCTGTGGATATACTAAAAATAAATGAATTATATAGTTTACATGGATGAATGTTATGGTCTGTGAATTATCTAAATTAATAAAAGCGAAATAGTAAAATTAACCGTTTCTTCGGGACGCCCAACAGCCAATCAGAACAATGGTATGCAAATTAGCCCAGCCAAGATGGCGGAGGCCCGGGCTGGCAATGGAGCAATCGCGCCTTGCATGCTCTGGCGGTCCGTTCCGTACAGTGGCGGCAGCTGCAGGGCCGGGCAGCTTCCCAGGCCCCCGGTTCTGCGGCCGGGGCTGGCAATAGAGAGATGGGTCTGGGAATAGAGAGATCGCGCTGGCCTCCGCCTGTGTGTGCCCTGGAAGTCGATTCAGGGCAGTGGCAGTTGGCAGCAGGGCCGGGAGCTGGCTGCCCAGGCCCCGGCCCTGCAGCCTGGGCCTGGGAATAGAGCGATGGCGTCAGTGGTTGGTTCTGGGCGGCCTTGGGTGAGAGCCGGCCCGGCCCTTGGCTGGGGCTGGCAATAGAGCAATCGTGACCACGGTGGTTCCAGACAGCGGTGAGCAGCCACAAGGCCAGGAGCTGGCAGCCCGGCCCTGTGAGGCCTGGGAATAGAGCAATTGGGTCCACGCGACCTCAGAGGCTCAGTGGCGGGGGCTTGAGGTGGGTACCCCCTTGGAGTCATGCCCGAGCATCCTCTGCCCCCGCGCAGAGCCTCTGCCACAGGTCCAGCCACCTGGCTCCACCCTGGAGGCCTCCGTGGGGCGTGTGCAAGTGTGTGCCTGGCTCCACCCCCAGTGTGTCCCCTCAGCAGCATGGCCCCCCCAAGGGACCATGCACCAGCGTCCACCCCCTGGCCTGCCACCCAGCTCTGCACCAGGTGTGTCCCCTCAGTGGTGGGGGCCCACCAGGTATGTGCGATGGTAGGCCACCCGGCTAGAAACGTCCACGCCTGCACTCCCACCCCCCAGTGCATGAACCCTGAGGGGGCTGTGGCCAGCTTGAAAACAGCCCTCAGCCCCTCACCCAGGCTGGCCATGCATGCCAGCAGGTGGACATCCCCCCCCAGGGGTCCCAGACTGTGAGAGGGCACAGGCCAGGATGAGGGACCCCCCTCCTCCCCTCGCCAAGTGCACAAATTTTTGTGCACCGGGCCCCTAGTCATATAATAAAAGCCTAATATGCTAAGTGTCTGGCTGTCCATTCAACCAATAAAAGTGTAATACGCTAATGACATGCTGAGGCTGCTCAACTGCTCGCTGTGATGTGCACTGACCACCAGGGGGCAGTCAGTTGACCAGTCGCTATGACATGCATTGACCACCATGGGGCAGATGCTCCAACCTGTAGGTTAGCTTGTTGCTGGGGTCCGGCCAATCAGGACTGACACAGGCCAGATACATCCTGGAGTCCTCCCGCGTCCCTCCCCAGCCCTGACTGTGCACCAGTGGGGGTCCCTCAAGCCTGGTCTGCGCCCTCTCGCAATCCAGGACCCCTCGAGGGATGTCAGAGAACTGTTTTTGGCCCATTCTTGCAGGCAAGGCCAAGGGACCCCACTGGTTTACGAATTCATGCACCGGACCTCAAGTATCTCAATAAAACTCTTACACGCTCCCCCGCCCTCTCGAAAGTATATAGATTATATGGCCTCCAAGAACCAGCTTGATCATGGAGTCAGTCCCTGTCACTCGGCACCGTCAGTGGGTGCAAGCGCCAGGCAGGACTGCGATGCATGGGAGCAAAGAACTTTCAGTAACCACCAAAAGCTTGCCTGGATGACGGTGACTGGTGCCCACGCTCAACTCCTCCACCATCCTGCCGTGGCCAACGCCCGCCATGTTCCGTGCTCTGCTGCCTGCTACCAACACCTGCCATGTTCCGCACGTGCCCTGGTGGTCAGCGCACATCATAATGACCAGTTGTTAGGTTTCACTGTTCAGTCTATTTGCCTATTAGCCTTTTATTATATAGGAGGATTACTCATTTATTTCAGCCCTTTGTATTCAGCATGTCTCTATCAAAATAAACCTACGTTTCTATGAAAACTGAAGCTTTTTTTTTGCTGCCCACATAAACTTAAACCTTGTTTATTTGGCCTGTGTTAGCCTTTGAGTTTGAAAGGCTTGTTGTAAAGAATAGATTTTTTAAAAATGTTTTTATTGATTCCAGAGAGGAAGGAATAGGGTGAGACAGAAACATCAATAATGAGAGAGAATCATCTATCAGCTGCTTCCTGCATGCCCTCTGCTGCAGATTGAGCCCAAAACGTGGGCATGTGCTCTGACCAGGAATGGAACTGTGGCCTCCTGGTTCATATGTCAATGCTTAAATACTGAGCCACAGAGATGTGGCTAAAGAGTAGATTGTTGTCAAGTAAAGACATAGCTCAAATCATTTTTTCAGGAATCCTCACAATTCAGTCCTTCTGACTTCCACTGTATTAATAATTTATAATTAAAAATAATTTGACAACCATATAGTACTCGTACTTCCAAAATAAAATACCGACATCAGGCTCTCTAGAGTATGAATCTTGAACCAGCCTCCTATTAATTTTATGGACCTACATTCATTTACAGCCTCAGGTTCCTTAATTGAGAACATGATCTCCCCTTCCTTGTGAATAAAAGGACTGAGATAAATTCATGTAAAGTTCCTGCACCATCTGATAGTCTGCATGCTCAATAAATCATAGGTGTTATCTGCTGTTAGAGCTAAATGTGAGCAGAACCTAGCAGATTCCAGCATTCTAACGACCTCATACTGCAAATGAAAAAAGTCAAGGTCTCACAACCAGCCAGCACGAGAATTAGGGGTCAGACATGGAAGATGGAAGGCATACTGCTCTTCCCACTGAACAAAAACAAAAAAAAACTTCCTAACAAAAACTAGTTTGCCACACCTTTAACATTGTGGTAGAGAACTCCTCAAGTTGTTATCCAGTCACATGTCTGCTCTGTATTCATAACTGAAATGTAAGCTCACTACTCTAAAATTTCCTTTGAAGAACTATAATGTTCAACAAGGCAACTGGAAGTGATAAGCCCTAGAGTTAAATCTCACTTCAGTAGTGTTACCTTGAACAAGTTAATTATGTCAGTTTCCTAAAATGTAAAATGGGGATATCACATACCTCATGGAACCTTTGAAAGAAAATCAGGAAATACATGTATAAGTGACACAGAATATCTAGTCAGTAACAGGCACTCATAGAAAACTATTACCTAACTCACAGAAGGCACACAAGTATGTTGGAAATATGCTGCTGCAAAAAATGAAAAATACGGGGAAAAGCATGCTGTAAGTAAATATAGCCAAGGCGTTGACAATACATCTCTAGACAGTTTTATTAATTTTTTCAGAGTTCTCATAATCGTGCTGTTCTTATAATATAAAAACAAAACTATAAGAAAAATATAATTTTTAAAAATTGTCAATTGGCCTTTTCATTTACTTAATTCTTAGTTCTTTTACATTTTTATAATAATATTTTAAACATGTAAAACTAAAAATAATCTTTAAAATATCTGGAATTATGCTTTTAATTTAAGTGTCCCTAGTATTATTGACAGCCACCACTTTTTCATCATCTAATCTCCACAAAGAAATCAACACTAAACTATACTAACTTTGAAGTCATTACACTCTCAGAATACAACCCCTTCACTATTACCCCATAGGTCAGTGGTTCTCAACCTTCCTAATGCCGCGACCCTTTAATACAGTTCCTCATGTTGTGGTGATCCAACCATAAAATTATTTTCGTTACTACTTCATAACTGTAATTTTGCTACTATTATGAATGGTAATGTAAATATCTGATTTCCAGGATGTATTTAGGCAACCTCTGTGAAGGGGTGGCGACCCACAAGTTGAGAACCGCTACCATAGGTCATCATTAGTGATGCTAAATCTGTATATTTTATTATCAAATTTCATTTTAATATTAAATTAAGCTAAGTTAATAAGATTTTGAAAATATACTTTAAAATTTGTTTTGTAATCAATTACACAGTCAACTCACAAAGCTCTAAAAGTATTTAGTTCATTGTCTATACAGAAGGCCTAATATTTCACTCAACCATCTTAGAAATTATACATTTCCTTGGAACACCATGGAAACTTTCCTCTACACGAGCCAGAAATTGAGTGACTTTCAACTTATATTTAAAATTATATCCTGTCCATAGCTATGCAAGTTCCAATGTTATTACAAAGCTTAATATCAGGTAAGGTACATCAGTTAAAAAGCATTTTAATGACCCCAAGTAGGCACAAGGTTTTGAGGGGCATGGGGTAATGGAAATGTTCTAAAATAAGATTGTGGTAATGGTTACACAACACTGTAAATACTTTAACAATCATAGATGGTAAAGTCTAACTCACAGCTTAAAAAAAAGGAGACATCTTAAATGGCTAGTAGTATAAACCCTAAAATGCCATGTTCCAAGTAGAAAAGGCTATAAAAGCAAATTTCCATAAAAATGACATCTCCTATCAAGAGCTTAATTAATGTATCTCCCATTTGTTCCAATCCCCATAGATTTATAAGGCTGGAAACAAAATATCAGGTCTGTATCTCTAACTTGATCCACTGTTAATTTATAATAGCAAGACACAGCCCTGACAGGATAGCTCAGTTGCTTAGTGCATCCTCCAGATACCTCAAGGTTTCGGGTTCCATCTCTGCTCAGGACACATTTAAGAAGCAACCAATGAATGAATAAATGAGTGGAATAACAAATATAAACAAATCAATGTTTCTCTCCCCTCCCCCCCCCCAAAAAAAGAAAAGAAAAATATACAGAACATGCTATTTGTGTTAAATATTTTGGGGGGGGGGGGGGATATCCTAATTTTTGGTCAAATCTTCAGCTATTCACTGGTTCCAATTAATTTGTGAAATGAAGTTTCAGTTCCTGGAGGAAACTTTTAATCAATGTTTACAGATTGCTACTAATCCCATGACTGAAATTCTTCGCTGGCAATTCACACCTAATCTTCAATCAAGGGTATTTTTTTCATTGATTTTCAGACAGAGTGGAAGGGAGTAGGGGAGGGAGAGAGTGGGAAAGAGACATCAACTGGTTGCCTCTCACAAGAGCCCAGATGGGTCAGGGGATCAAACCCACGGCTGAGGTACATGGCCTGGACCAGGAATCAAAACCTTGACCCTTTGGACCTCTGGCCAGTGCTCTAACCACTGAACCACTATCCAGGGCCAGTGGCAATTCACATTTAGATCCAAGTGTGTGTCTGTGTGTATAAATGGAAGGGGAGAAAAAGGAAAATCAATCACCTAAACATTGAAAAACACAACTGAAAGAAAAAATAACACCAAAATGTTAGCTGTTATTCTCAAGGCAATTTCTGATCAGCTTCCTAAATTCCTTAACCATGCATTATTCAAATTAGCAAAAAATTATTTTAAATTGCTGCTACACTAAATGAAAGAAGCCACACTCAAAATGCTAAAAGGTGTATGATTCCACAAAGAGGACTTTCTGAAAAAATGCAAAACTATGGGAACAGAAAACCTAAGAGAGAAATTGACTACAAAGGGGGATGAAGGAAATTTAAGGGATGGTGAAACTATTCTCTCTCTTCATCCTGGTGATGGTTACACAATTGTGAGCATTCATCAAAGCTCATACAATTGTTTCTAAAAAGGTGAATTTTACTATATTCAAATGATTCTAAATTTACATAGTTAAAAACAAGTAAGTGCTTGTGTGTTAAGCTAATTTTTCCCAAGTAGGAGAAAAAAAAATATTGGGGACTCTGAGCTCTTTTTACACAAAAGAAAACTGATCCAGAGAGGTCTGTTCAGGGTCCATTGCTAGATAATGGTAAGTTGAAGTACAGACCTAAGAAATCCCATTTATTTAACTTCTAATCCAGGACTTCCTTCCACTTCACCATTCTCACTCTTCTGGAGTTTAGACCACAATTTCCACAAAATGTATGTACCAGTGGATTATGGCAAGAGTAAAATTCAAATGTTCAAATGCAATTATTTTAGTACATAAAAACATTGCTTTGGGGTCCTTCCCAACCTTTGCCAAAGAACCACTTATTTGTTGGGTAACACCGAGTAACTGAGTCAAAGTCTAAGAAGAATCTAGCAGATAGGTGGGTAGGGATCAACAATAGGTACCTTTAGAGTTCCAAAACAGGGAGATTTGACTTACTGTGAATTGATGCTGAGAAGCCAAAGTAAGACTGTAAACAGTCTTTACTAAAACTTTCAATGATGATCATAAATGAGTTGGCTAAAAAAGAAAGGAAGGCTATCTTGTGTAGCAATCAACATAAAGTATACTTAGCCAAAAAGCAATGGTGCTCTACATGCTGCAAGACAAAATAGTCCTTTCCAGTAAGACAAAAAAAAAAGCATGCCTCCATTACACAAGAACTGTGTAATCAAATAGTGAGAAATTAAACGTTTCCATAGGTGAGGGAGTATTGGCGCGAAGCTGATGAACCTTATTTACCCTGGACAGAAAAAGTATGGTAAGCCCCTTATGTGTGCATTGTGCCTGCAACTCATTCACAGAGGCAACCTCTAGGTTTCAGGAAGAACAGAAATGAATGAAGTGACTACTCAAATTTTACTTTGTCTGACACTGAAGTTGGTGTCTTTACTGATGGGTTTAAGCAGGAGAGGAAAACATCAATTCCTTATGCCACTCGTTCATGCATTCCTCGGCTGAGCCTCCCTGACCCAGGATGGAACCAGCAGCCCTGGCATGCTGGGAGGACCCTCCACCCCACTGAGCTGCCTGGTACCAAGGGCGAAGCCCGGACTGCTGCCCGCGCTAGTGCCGCATTAAAATGCCTCCCCATCATACCCTTCTGAACTTTGTCCATCACCTCAGAAGACTTAAAGTGGTCAGAAGCACAGGGAGACCCTTTGGACGCCAACTGGGATTTCCCACTATGCTGTTGCAGGTGACGGTTGACACCAAACCTCCACAGCTGATCAGTAAACCAGGAAAGAAAAGGGAACACAAAACACACACACAAAAACAAAACAAAGAAGTCGCTGGAAACAGGAAATTCTGACCACCCAATGGAGTTAACACCCCGCGGGAGACAGGGTTCGCTGGAACGACCCGTGGTGGGAAGTCCCGCGTAGGCACAACACTCGGGTACCGGGAGGGGCCCCTCCGTAAAAATAGCCGCAGCTCGCCGACAGCTGAGACGCCGGCTCGGCGCGGCTGACGGACGGACGACAGCTGGGGCGGCTTCCCATGGATCCTGGCAGCGCCCGGGCGCAGTCGGGGCCGGCGCGGCTCGGGACGGGGAGGCCGCGACGCCGGCGCAACTGCACGCACGGGCTTCACTCGCAGTCCGGGCCCCGGGCCCCGAAGCCCCCGCTGCAGGCTCCTCCTCTCCGAGTGCTCTCCCCTGGTCCGGCCCTAATCCCGCCGGAACGCCTCTCCTTCCTCCCGATGGAAACACACACACACCCCCTCGTGGAGGGGGCGGGGGCCCCCCCACAAAACCCAACACCTTCCAAGCCCACCCACCGGGGCGGCCGTCAGGAAAACGGCCCCTGCCCCACCTGCTTCCCTGAGCTAGTCCCCATGTTCAATCCTACTTTCCAGCCGGGAAGCCGCTCGCCTGGTCTTCCTGACTAGAGAGGGGCTCAGGCGCCGCCCCGTTTCCCAGGCCGCAAAAAAAAAAAAAAAGACTCGAACCCGCCACCTTTCGAGGCGTGCTCGTCTTCTCTCCCCGATCCCAACCCTCCGACGGAGCACCCGCTCCCCCTCCCGACGCTCAGGTGGACGGGCCCCGAAGCGCCGGGACAAAGGTGAATTCCTAAGATTCCGCGACGCGCCCCCCGGAGCGTGGGGAGGGGTCGGCGCGGCCGGCGCGGCGCTCCCGCTCGGCCCGTGCGCGGGGCGGGAGGGCGGCTGTGACCGCACAATCCGCCGCCGCCTCGCCGGCGCCCCCTCCGCGCGGCGCTCGGGCCTGCTCCCTCCCGGGGCGCTCCCGCCGCCCGCCCGCCCGCCCGCCCGCGGCTCGGCTCCTCCTCAGCGGCCGGCCGAGGCCCGCACTCGCACCCAAGCGAAAGGCTCGCGGAGAGGAAAACGCAAGACGTGCCCGACGTTTGTTTCAAAACATAACGGAGCCCGGACCCCGAGACCGTTAAACCGCGGGTGGCGGGGGGGAGAAGCCGGGAACCCAGCGGCCCCGGGCGTTCGTCCGGCCGTCCCCGTCGACTCCAAAACCTCACTCTCCGCTACCACCGAGCCTCCCCCGAACCGGCCCCGGCCGCCGGGAGACCCGACAAAGCGGCAGAAGGGTACCTTGTAGAAAGCCCCGTTGGAGCCGCGAACCTCCACCGTCAGCTCCGCCATGTTGGAACCGCAAAGGCCGCCGGGAAGAGATTCTAGAAACTTTCCAACCAGCGGGGAGGCGGGGGAGGGGCGTGCAGGAGGCGGGGGGAGGGGCGGGGAGACAGGGCGGGGACTGGAATACCCCGCCCCACACCCCTGGGCTCTCGCCGCGCTGCCCCGACTCGCCCCGGGAGACCCCGCGACCCCTTACATCACCCGCCCCGGGCTCTGCGCGCCGCCGTCCACGCCCGCTTTTCCTCCCGGAACAATCGCCGACCTTTGTTGACCCGCCCCTGCGTCCCCGCCCCTCGGCCCCCGCCGGTCGCCCGCCCCGGCCAGCCCCGCCCTGCGGCCCCGGGAAACGAGCTGCCCGGACGCCGCCCGCCCCTGGCACGCGGGTCCCTCTGCGCTCCGTCCGTCACCTTGCTCCCCCTCCCCACCTTGTGCGAGTGCTGGGGGCCTGGAGGCGGTGCCTCGGCGAGAGCAGAGCGCCCCGGGGGCTCCCCCGGCCCCCCGGCACAAGCTTTCGGGGGAGAAGACAGCCTGAAAATGTACCTACCACGTGCTCCACATCCTTTCGCGTACCGCTTAGAAAATAACATAAAACGGGCGGGCTGCTCTTGATTCAGCGCCCACAGTCCCATAGCCGGCACCGTTCGGCCCAGCGCTCTCCCCACGTGTTGGCACTTTGTGTGAAACTTAGTTTCCGTCCCCCTTGCACGTGCGCACCGCCCGCAGCAGCCCTGGGTGAGGAGCCGTTGCCAGGGAGACCAGAGAGCGGGACCACGCTGTCCCCGCGGCCACGCTTTGGGGACGCCCACAAATAGGATGGAAGCAGAAGCCACCGGTGGGGCTCGTCTGCCAGAACCTACACCAGTCCTGTGAGCCTTAGGATGCAGGTACTTGGGAGTAGTTTAACAATTTGAAAGCTCTTTCCCAAAACGAGACCTTTAGAAATAATGCTAGGACTCTTTTACGAGTATATTGTATTGTCACGTTGACAGAAAATTTCTTTAAAAATAAAACAAGGATGATTTCCTGACCCTCTGTACTCTCAAGGAAATGCCCACTGGCCCAGTCTGTAAGAGGGGTGATCCTAAAGAAATGCGTACCTGATATTTGATCAGCACTTCTAATCTCCAAAAGTTCTGGAAGAAAATGGTAGCAGCAAAAGTGCTCACTATTGGATTGCTATGTACAGAATGTTTTTAAAAATGTTGATCATGGTGAAGGAGGCAATCAAATTAAATACCATCCTATTATGATCCTTCAGAAGTATAATATTCTAATTTGCTTTTTCCCCCCCAACCTCCTTATTGAGATTTAATTCACATACCATACTGTAAATTCCAGTAAGACTAAATCGGAGCAAGAGCATATCCTTGGGTAAGGATTCATAATAAAACTCTCAGGGACACAAACAATTGGTAGCATGCAAATTCTGTTCAGCTTCTGTTCTCCTTGGAAGGTATATGTACTAGGTGTACCAGTTAGTAATGTGGATTTTTTTCAATAGTTGGAGTTACACATGTGTTGATATATATGCGATTTGATTGATATGTATGCTATTTTGTTGTATTGACAACAAGCTTCAAAACTTCGTATGTCAAATTTTCTGAAGGTGTTAACATCATAGATATTTTTACGCTTAAAAATGTCAAATTTCGTGCCCCAAAAAAAAGCATTTGCGGGAAGTTTTAATTCATTACTTTATTTTGAAGAAAAGTGCTGCTGACAATTATCTTATACTTCGGGAAGCTTCTGGTGACCATGCTCCATCTCAAGATACTTGTGAACGCTGGTTTGATGCTTTAAAAGTGTTGATTTCGATGTGAAAGACAAAGACCGTCCAGGTCAATTTGAACCACACTTTGATCATAAAATGGACCAGAATGGGCCAGAAGACACGGCAAAGTAATTTTGCTTCATAATAATACACCATCACACACTTCAAAAACAGTTAAAGACACGTTAAAAGATCTTGCCTGGGAAGTATTAACTCACCTGCCATATTCACCAGACCTTGCTCCTTCAGATTACCACTTGTTCCCATTAATGGCACGTGCACTGTCTGAGTAGCACTTCAAAACGTATGAAGTAGTGGAAAATTTGGTCTCTGAATGGTTTGCCTCAAAGCAAGAAAAGTTCTATTGGGATGGTATCCACAAGTTACCTGAAAAATGGGGGAAATGTGTAGCTAGTGATGGACATTACTTTGAATAAAGCACTTTTGATGTTTCTCTTGCAATTATGTTTTCTTTGATTACAAAACCTGCATTACTAACTGGTACACCTAGTAACATTGGCAACATAGCCCTTTCTGTACATCATCTGTTGTAGGTGGCTGGAACAGCACTAGGTGTTAGACGGGTGGGGTTGATCTGGATCTGGGTTCAGCAACCTCAGTACTTGGGTTCTGGCTAGGAAAGAATTCAGAGCCAAGACCCAAACTATAAGAGAGCATTTATTTGGTAAATCACAGTAGTAGAATTAATTCCTAGAAGAAATGGGCTTAGGAAACCAGTTATAGAAATAAAGGACCCTGGGATCTTGGTAGTGAGGAATGTAATGGTAATGGGGGGAGGGGGCAGAGCGTGTAGGAGGGAAAGGGAATCTTAAAAGGACAGGAGAGACTGCTGGAACCTGCTCCCAGGAGGGAGAGTGCACTGGGTTCTCTGTCCTAAGGGTTTTAAGAATGGAGATTTTAGGGGAGGTCTCAGGGAAAGCTTTATTTTTATTATTTTTTATTTTTATTAATTTCAGAGATGAAGGGAGAGGGAGAGAGAGAGAAGCATCAATGATGGGAGAGAATTATTGATCAGCTGCCTCCTGCACGCCCCCTACTGGGGATTGAGCCCACTTGGGGGCCTGTGCCCTTGACAAGCTACCTGGGACCCTTCAGTCCTTCAGTCCTCAGGCTGTTGCTCTGCCAGACCGACTAGGGTCCAGGGGAAGATCTTATTAGAACATTCAGCAGCTTTCCAAGTGTATCCTTTCAAACTCTAGGTCTCCACTGATTGACTGGTCAGCACCAGGGCAGGGGGTCATTGGTCAATGCAGCTGATCCTAGGTCAGCCATGGGTCTCTTGTCTGATTTTGTTGTTTTTCTGGGCCAGGGGCTGAAATACAACTGAAGCCTACATGTTATCTCTAGGGAGGAAAGGTCAGGGGGTCCAAACCTCATGACCAAGGTCATCCTTGGGGGGTGGTCCCATCCTACAACTGTCCTCTTCTTGGCATCTGGGGCTTTCCTTCCTGGTGACTTCTGTACCTGGCTCATCATCCTTGCTCTGCTCATATCTGCCTAACTGCCTACCACATACCAAGATTTGGATTTATCATTTACTAGGTTTTCAAAACTACACAATAAACATGAAACAGATAAGGGAGAGATAATACAAATTATAAAGAAAAGCAAGGAAATAGTTAGCAGTTACCTCCTGGGATGGGAGAAAGAAAGATTTTCTAGCAAGCAGGGATACTAAAACAGTTTCTAAGACACTGATAATATTTTATATATTAAGCTAATGGGTATTCATTCTATTATTATTATTATTATTATTGTCTAGGCTGCCTGATTTTTATATACTTTCCTGAGTACAGGATATACCTTAAAAAATTTTTAAGATTATTTGAAAACTCTTTTAAAAATCAACATTTTCAATTTTACTATAAAATTTTTTGTATTTTGGATATAACTGCTCTTGCTAATTTTGACTATTTCTAGAAGGCATTTTGAAAGATAATGCAGATGATATATACTTTGTAGTATTTTTAAAATATATTTGGGATAAGTAAAATTACTTTGAAACACAGATGAATATTAATAGTGTTTTCTCCAAATTTCAATATAAAGGAAATTTCAAAGGCAAAAAGATGGAAATAAATAACTTTCAAAAATGTACTGTCCAATATTCTCAAGTTATTAAGACAGGAGAAAGAATTGATTTTATAAAACATATTTTTAAACAGGCCATATCATTTCAAAATGATATGAAATGTGCATCAAAGAAAATTATTCTACAACTCTGTAAAGCATGGGGGTACCACAGTTCTGGCCAATTGTGATAAGAGGAAGTGGCAAGGAGACTATAATCTGCATGTGAATTTGATTAAAATTGTTTTGCTTTGAATCTATACTTGGTGGTATTGAGAGGAAGGTAGTTCTGTGTAAAGAGCATTCAGGTAGACGCAATTGGGAAAATATGGGAAAGAAGACATCTGCTCCAATTGAGGGTAGATAGAACTCTTTGTTCATAGACTTGTTTGTTTTTCTTTTGTTTTTCATTTTGCTCCTCATGAAGAAGCTAATGAATTTTTAAAAGGAGTGTCAGTAATAATACTGATGACACACTGCTACAAAGAAACCATCAGTTCCCTGGCCAGTGTGGCTCAGTTGGTTGAGAGTCATCCCATCCACCAAAGGTCACCAATTTGATTCCCAGTCAGGTCACAGATTGTGCGTGTGGTCTCCGGTTGGCAACTGATTAATGTTTCTCTCACTCATCAATGTCTCTCTCTCCCTCTCTTTCTCTCCCTCTCCCCCTCCCTCTCCCTCTCTCTCTCCCTCCCTCTCTCCCTCCCTCTCTCCTTTCCTCTTTCTTCTTCTCTCCCTAAAAAGTTAATAAAAATATATTTTTAGAAAATTAAAAGAAAAAAGAAACCATAAGAGCAGGAAATGACAAGAAAGGTGCATTTGGATTTAAGCCATTGAAAAAAGCTAGATTCTTATCCATAAGGTTTATTTTTCTCTGCTAGGTATTATTAGATATATTGGTTACACTGTAACCAAATACATATTTGTAAGGAGAGTAAGATTTTTGAAAATTTAGTGTGATTTCAAATAAACTGATACTTATAAAATGGTTTTTCGCTCATTCATCAATTAAACCTTTCCGGAATATACACAACATGTTAAGTATTTCCTAAATGCTCAGTATATAAAGAGCACAAAAAGTCATGATCAATATTTTTAACTCTCATATTCTGTAGATGGGTATATGTTGAGTAAAAATTTCAAAATTAGCCCTGACCGGTTTGGCTCAGTGGATGGAGCGTTGGCCTGCAGACTGATAGGTCCCAGGTTCAATTCTGGTCAAGGGCATGTACTGTGGTTGTGGCCACATCCCCAGTAAGGGGTGTGCAGGAGGCAGCTGATCAATGTTTCTCTCTCATCAATGTTTCTGACTCTCTGTCCCTCTCCCTTCCTCTCTGTAAAAAAATCAATAAAATATATTTTTTTAAATTATATGAATTCCCTATCTTCTCCCATGAAGTGAAGTGTGAGAGAAAGAGGAGAAAAGGGAGATAATGCTTGGATCCTCAATTTCCTTTGAATTCCCCAATTTACTAATTAAATTGTGCATAAGCTTTAGTATCAAGATAGTAACCATAAAACTTATTCACAAATCATATTGTTTGTTTAAATGAAGACTGACTTGGCATTCATCATGAGAAAGATCAAATTATATGTGACTTCACTT
The DNA here is from genome assembly GCA_004026665.1 of Murina feae. Taxonomy (NCBI): domain Eukaryota; kingdom Metazoa; phylum Chordata; class Mammalia; order Chiroptera; family Vespertilionidae; genus Murina; species Murina feae. The sequence continues at coordinate 2,679 of PVJC01011905.1, read as the reverse complement.
AGGAAACCTTGAGAATTTTTAAAAAATATTTTATTAATGCACCCAAGTAGTCTTGATATTTTACTATAAATTTTCTTATAGATTTGTTGTACTTCCTTTTCTGATCCTGCTTTGTAAATTCTTTTTCTACCAAGGCTAGAAAATAGGCATATTTATTTGCTTCTTTAAGTAAGGAATTATCTTCCTAGGGAAAAGGCTGTCTTCGGTAAGATGACATCTTTGGAGAATAATATGTAACTAACTCACAACAACTCAACATGTATAACTCTGAAGTTTACCTTCTTGATCTTCATTCAAAGACACTGGTTTTCTAGGCAAATATATTGTGAAGGCATTTTAATGATATTGTTTTGTTGTTATTAATATTGTTGCATTTTTTATGCAAAATGTTCATATTAATAAGGTTTTTTTTTAAGTAAAGCAAAATGTGATTTACTGAAGATACTTCCAATTGAGAAGTGGGCCACTTGAGAGAGAGAGAGAGAATGGCTGGGATGCTTACATGCCAAATTAGGATAAAATTCATTTTTTAAGTAATAATTCTCAATAATAAAAATAAACTTCAGTAAAATGGAGAAAAGGCACTAGCTTTGATTTTTTCCTTCATTCTACAAGAATTTATTAGACTTTCACTATTTTCCTAGGCACATGTGGAATATAAGGGTGAGAAAAAGTCCTTGTTCTCTAAGAGCTTTCATTTTATCAGACAATGAAACAAGCAATTACAATCAATGGGGCAGATTCTAAATGAAGAAATGGACTATGTTCTTTTAGAGCCCAGAGCAGAGTGTGTGTGTGTGTGTGTGTGTGTATCCCTAATATGCTAATAGACTGAACGGTGGAGTAACCGAATAGCTAGTCGCTATGACATGTGTTGGCCACCAGAGAGTGCGCGTAGAACATGGCAGGCGTTGGGATGGTGGAGCAGGTGAGTGGGGGCGCCAGACCAAGGTGGGATGCTGATTGCTGTCATCAGGGCGAGCCTCTGGTGGTTACTGCAAATTCTCTGTTCCTCCTGTGTGCCACGGTCCTACCCGGCACTCACACCTGCTTCTGGTGCCAGCCCTGCTTGCACCTACTGCCAGCGCCAGAGCTGATGCTTGCATACACTGCGGCACCTGGCTCCAGCTCTATTCACTCAACGCTGTCCACGGGTGAAAGTGGCGGTTGTTAGCCCTGATCGCCCCTGAGGACTTCTCCACCTCCCCCTGCTCCTGAGGGGTGATTGGGGCTAGCAACTGCTGCTTGCATCCGTGGACAGAGACATCCCTGCTCACATCTGCTGCTGGCACTGGTCCCAGTCGCACCTGTCAGCAGGTGCAAGCAGGGCTAGCATGATCAGCAAATGGGAGCGACCAGCGATGGGAGTGGGGCTGTTGGCAGAGAGAGGGCTGGGGGTTGCAGTAGGGAAGGGAGGGGTGCAGAGGATGGGCCAAGACCCACCCCTGTGCCCACAGCAGCCTCATGGCCTACAGTTCTTTTCAAGGTACACAAATTTGTGCACTGGGCCCCTAGTCTATATAATAAAAGCCTTAAGTGACCATTACAGCAAATGAACAGAATGGCTGGTCACTATTATGCACACTGACCACCAAGGGACAGACGCTCAGTGTAGGAGCAGCCCCCTGGGGGGTCAGTGCACTCCCACAGGGGGAGCACTGCTCAGCCAGAAGCTGGGCTCATGGCTGGTGAGTGCAGCGGCAGTTGCGGGAGCCTCTCCTGCCTCCACAGCAGTGCTAAAGAGCAGTGAACCTAGTAGTACAGAACAGTGAGCAGGCAGGTGGTAAGGAGCGAGGGCTCCCAGACTGCAAGAGGGTGCAGACCAGGCTGAAGAACCCCACCCCTAGTGCTTGAATTTCATGCACTGGGCCTCTAATTATAACATAATCACACGGGAAGGCAATGCACTATTTCCTGGAGGAAGTGGGATTTAAATGAGATTTGACAATAAGAAATTAGACTATGCATCTATAATAGGAATATATGGAAATTATAATGATAATTCTTAAAGATACATCCATAAACTTTCATAAGCTTGACATTTGACAGGTAACTAACTTTATAAACTAATTTATAAATAAATGATCACTAAGTGGGCAACTCTAGACCCACTTTAAAGAAAAGGAAACATGTTGAAGATGGTAAGATATAACTGAGATTCTAATCCCTTGAATCAATGTATATTGAGTTTAAGCATATTTAAAAAAAGGAGGGGGGTAAATATATAACAGTTGACATAAAAAGTTTAAGCCTTTCTTGCACGTTAATTTAAAATTATGAGGACCAAGAATGCAATTCGTTCAGTATACAGAAAATCTCAAAGCATACTGAATAGGACAATGAAAAAGTATAGACTCATTTCACCATCACTAATCAGCTATATTATTTTTCTGAGATAAAAAGCAAGTGATTTTTGGCATTGCTAAGGAATTCTGTATTTCAAAATACTGATTTCAAAATTATTTTAAGGATACACTTAAAGAAAATGTATTTTTAAATGAATTTTTAAAAAAATGAATTCATTTAAAAAATGAATTTTCCTGAAGGAAAATGAATTTTTAAAAAATGGGTTGAATCTCCACAATCCTGGCCAGGTTGTCAAAAATCTCTGCTGGGACCTACCACACAGGATTATAGTGAGAAAATGAAATACAACAGTGTGCCTTGTAAACTCCTAAA
>PVJC01011904.1:0-40600 GCA_004026665.1 Murina feae | reverse complement strand
GCTGAGACTCCTCCGTGGATGCGGGGGTGCCTCCACTCTCCCCACCTCCTGGCCTCCCACAGGCTGTCCCGGCCTTGTCCTGGGAACTGTCTCCTGGCGCACCTGGGCCAGGTGGTGACTCGGTTCTGTGGGCAGTTAGTTCACTGGCCGTGCTCTAGGTTGGTGGATGGATGCTAAGTGCTGAGGTGCTGCGTGGGGCAGTGGGGCAGCGACCAGGGTGCCACTCAGGCCTGGGGTGCAACGGTATTTCTCCTGGTTGCATAGCATCCAAGCTTAATCCCCTGGCCCACCCAGATCCCAGTGGCTACCTAGTACCCCAAAGTAAATCCTTTTCTGCCTAAATTACGATTGCATGGTTGCTACCAATACCCACTGAAACGGGCCGCCGACCTGCGGAGGTGCTGGGTGGAAGATGGTGAGGGTCCCCCCCGCGCTGTGCAGGGGAGCACGTGGCCCTGCTGAGGAAGGAAGGCCGCAGCCTGATGGTTGGCTGATGCGGGGAGAGGATGGGGCTCTGGGCTCTCCTTGGGGAGGGTGTGTGGTGCTCCTGCGGGTGGACAGGACTGAGAAAGGATGCCGGGGAAGCAGAGGGACAGACCGCGAGCTGGAACTCTCCTGCACCCACAGGACACCTGAGCTGCAACGGAGGGCTCCCAGCCCATGAACCTAACAGCCCTCCTTTTATTTAGGTGAAGTTCACTCACACTTTATTTTTCGGGTTGATTTCTGGGTACTTCACGGATTTTTCTATGCGACTGCAAATGGTACGCCTTCAACATTTTACTTTCTAATTGTTGCCAGCAAACAGAAATACAAGCGGTTTCTGTATATGACCTGGTACCAGAAGCCTCGCTACTTTTACTAGTTTATTGGTAGATTTGTCTAGGTGATCTAAAATCATGCCATTTGCAAATAATGACTGTTTATTTTCTTCCCACCCAATCCAGTCTTTAAAAAAAACAACCCCACATATTATTGTGCTCGGCTGTCCCCCCCAGCCCCCCTGAGGTGGGTGCCCAGCACCTGGAGCCTAACATTCTAGAGTTTACCAAGGTTTACCATGCTTCTCTCATGACACATCTACCCATCCTTCTGCCCATCCTTTTTCTCCCTGTGATGCATTTCGACGTCAGTGCAGACATTAATGTCCTCTTCCCCGAGTGCTTTGGCATGGGTGCCACGATGTTACCATTGACTAGAATAGGTGAGAGTGGACATCTTTTCATGCTCCCCATCTTAGGAGGAATGTTTTTGATATTTTAAGTATGATGCGTTTGCTTCAGGTTTTTTTAGATAATCGTTATCAGGTTAAAACAGTTCCCTTATTTCTCTAGTTTGCTGAACATTAAGTTGAATTTTACGAGAGAAAAATATCCCCATCTATTGAGATCATTTACTTTTCCTTCTTTCGTCTGTTGTGAATGATTGATTGATTTTTAAATGACAAATCCAATTTAGTCATGATGCATTTTTACATGTTGCTTTTTATGTATTGTTGGCTTCTATTTGCTAATGTTTGTTTAGACATTTTGCATCAACAATTTTAATTTCTGTGCTGTTGCTAAATTTTTGCTATCTAAGGTTATGCTGGTCTCATACAGTGGGTCTGGAGGTTTTCTGTTCTCTGTGTGATTTGGTGTAAGATTGGCATTATCTCTGAGATGTGTTGGTTGAATTCACTGGTGAAGCCATCTGGGCATGTAGATTTCCTTGTGGGATTTTAAATTATGGATTCAATGTCGGCAATAGTATAGGATGATTCCAGTTTTTAAGATCTTCTAACGTCAGTTTTAGAAAGCTATTGAAAAAATTTGTTCATTTTATCTGATGTTTAAAAACAGCTTTACTAACAACAACAAAAAAATAAAAACAGCTTTACTGAGGCATAATTGACATACAAAAACTGCACATGTGAAATGAACAACCTGATTAGTTTTGACATGTGTATACATTCCTAAAACCATCACTACAATCAAGATTGTTCCATCTAGATTTAAAATTAGTACTTATACTATCCTCTTAAATATTTTTAACTAGAGGTCTGGTGCACAAAAATTTGTGCACTCAGGGGGTCCCTCAGCCGGGCCTGTGCCCTCTTGCAGTATGGGACCCCTCAGGAGATGTCCACCTGCTGGCTTAGGCCTGCTCCCTGGGCAATTGGGCCTAAGCTGGCAGTCAGACATCCTTCTGGCAGCATGGGAGCCCCCGGGGGATGTCCACTTGCCAGTGGGGAGCAGGCCTAAGCTGCAGTCGGACATCCTTAGTGCTGCTGAGGAGGCAGGAGAGGCTCCCATCACCATTGCTGTGCTGGCAGCCATCAGCCTGGCTTGTGGCTGAGCAGAACTCCCCCAGTGGGAGTGCACTGACCACCAGGGGCAGCTCCTGCATTGAGCATCTGCCCCCTGGTGGTCAGTGTGTGTCATAGTGACCAGTCATTCCCAGTTGTTCTGCTGTTAGGGTCAATTTGCATATTACCTTTTTATTACATAGGATGCTTGAATGATCTGAAGCAATTCACCCATTTTCCCTTCTGACATTGGCTATGCCTCTGTCCCACCCACCCCGTCTCCTTCCTTCCTAACGTTATTATTACAGGTTTGTCAATCTGCTTAGTCCTTTTAAAGAATCAAATTTTTACTTTCTTGATGGGTTTCATTTGCTGCTTGTTGTTTTTTTAATTTAAATTTTGAGGTGATTGCTTGCATAATTTTTAGCTTCTCTTCTAATATACACATTTAAAGACAATAATTTTAGTTGCAACTCACAATTTTTTTCTCTGTTAAGTTTTGATATGTAGCATTTCCATTATCAGTTCAAAATATTTAAAATTCTCTTTATGATTTTTTCTTTAACAGATGGGCTATTTAGAAATCTGCTTACCTTCCAAATGTATGAGAATCATCAAATTATCTTTTTGTAATTGATTTCCACCTGTATTTGCATTGTGGTCAGAGAACATATTTCATTTGAATTAATGCTTTTGAAGTATGTTGAGACTTGCTTTATTAACTCAGCATACAGATTTTGGTGTATGTGCTATTTATGTTTGAAAACTATGCTGCTGAGTGTAGTGTTCTACATGTATACATTTGGCTAAGTTTGCTAAATGCATTAATTTTTCTACAACTTATTTTTTTTAAAATATATTTTTATTGATTTTTAGAGAGGGAGAGGGATAGAGTTATAGAAACATCAGTGATGAGAGAATCATTGATCAGCTGCCTCCTGCAAGCCCCCTACTGGGAATCGAGTCCGCAACCCAGGCATGTGCCCTTGGCTGGAATTGAACCTGGGACCCTTCAGTCTGCAGGCCAAAGTCTATCCAGTAAGCCAAACGGGCTAGGGCATACAACTTGATTTTCATATGCTTATTTTTCTATCAATCACTGAAATAGATATCTTAAAAACTACAATTGCTTATTTGCCTAAATTTTCTAGTTCTATCAACTTTTATATATTTAAGATTGTATCATTAAGTGAAAAATTTAGAATTACTTCTGATAATTGAATTGACCCTTTTAATTTGTAATGCATTTTTTCCTTAAAGTTTCTTTATTTTTAAAATATATTTTTATTGATTTTAGAGAGGAAAGCAGAGGGAAAGATAGAAACATTAATGATGAGGAAGAATCGTTGATCGATTGCCTCCTGCATGCCCCACTGGAGATGGGAGCCTGCAACCTGGGCATATGCCCTGACGGTTCGTAAGGTTGACACTTAACCATTGAGCCATGGTGGCTGGGTTTAAACTTTAAAACAATGTATCTATAGCTTCTCTTGATTACTGTTTGATGGGTTTATATTTCTCCACCCTTTCCTTTTAAAATTTCTAAGTTCTTATGTTTTAAAAGCATTTATTCTAAATAGCATATGGGTTTATTTTTTATTTTCTTTTTTTAAATTTTTGTTTTATTGCTTAAAATATTACAAAGAGTAGTACATATGTCTCCTTTTTTCCCCCTTGACCTTCCCTCGCAGTGTTTTGTGTCCATTAGTTATGCTTGTATGCATGCATACAAGTCCTTTGGTTGATCTCTTACCCGCCCCCTACCCATCCCCACCCTCATCTTCCTGGCCTTCCTGCTGCAGTTTGACAGTCTGTTTGATGCTGCTCTGCTTCTGTGTCTATTTTTTGTTCATCAGTTTATTATCGTCTTTATTATCCATGAGTGATGTCATGTGGTATTTTTCTTTCATTGACTGGCTTAGCATATGGTTTTGAAAGCAAACCTGTCAATCTTTGTCAACATTGGAGCATGAGCCCATTTACTGTAAGAATGAATCTATAACATATTGTTTCTTAAAACTGGATTTATTGGGCACATATTATCTTACAATCCGCTATTTGTCCCACCTGTTTTTCTTCTTCTTTATCCTATTTTGCAGCTTTTAAGCCTGTCCACTGAACTATTATTGCATCCTTGACTTATCAAAATCTAATATTAAATGGAATTTTTAAATTCTCTTATTGGATGATGCAGGGGGCTTAGAACACAACTCTATTTAGCCTTCCCCATAGCGTTACTTTCAGCAATTCCATATATACTTAAAACTCCACAAGACACAACTATTTCATGTAGTTAGTGTTTATGCTGATCTGTGCCGTTTTCATTGCTTGTCAATCCTTATATTCGCGATCAGTATCCTTCTGCCCATATAACACTCTTCATTTCCCTGTAGGATATGTGTGCTGATGAATTCTTCCAGTTGTTAGTTTTTTAAAAAATGCCCCTTTACATTCATTCTTTCAGGATATTTCCCCCGTTAGAAATTTCTAGGTTGGCAATCACTTTAGCACTTTCAAGGTACCATTTCATCGTCTTCCAGTGTTCCTGCTGGGAAGTCCCTCTCTCCTCCCACTGGAGCTTAAAAAAATGTTCCCTTTCTTTGGTTTTCAAGTTTGATTATGGTGTGTCTAGGTTTAGATGGTCTGTTTTATTGCACTTATTTGTTGAGGCTTCTTGAATTTATGGCTTGATATGTTTTGTGAGATTTAGAAAAGTTCTCAGCCCAGTATTTATGTAAACATCCCATTCTTTTACTCAGTTATTGAGATTCCAACTACATTTTGGTCAGACATTCTCATGGTGTCCTTTCTGTCTCTTAACCTTTATTTATCTTTTAGACCCTGATTTTTCATCTTACTCATTCTCTTCTCAGCTGTGACTAATCTGCTCTTGAATCCATCCATTGAATTATTCTTAACTCTGCTATAGTATGTTTCAGTCCTTGAACTTCTATTTGGTCCCTTTTTATAGTTTCTCATTTTCTTGGCCACAAAAAAATTAGAAAATTTTCTTCTTTGAACACAGAAAGCATCGCTGTTTCAAATTCTGTGACTATCTGCAGACACTATGGATATGCTTTCTTTGACAGCTTTAATTTATATTATCTTATATACCTGGATATTTCTGATTGTAACATCGTAGAAATAATTTGAGGCCTTAATACTCCTGTCTTAGTCAGCTTGGGCAACTATAAGAAAATACCAGAAACTGCCTGGCTTACACAACAGACATTTATTTCTCACAGTTCTGAAGGCTGGATGATGTGATTCCTGGAGAGCCCTCCTCTTGGCTTATAGATGGTAGTCTTCTTACTATAACTTCACATGGTGGAGAGAAAGAGAAATCTCTTCCATCTTTCCTTCTAAGGGCACTAATCCCATCATGAGGGCCCCACCCTCATCTAAAGCTAATCATCTGCCCAAAGCCTTGTCTTCTAATACCATCACACTGCAGGTTAGGGCTCAATATATGAGTTGGGAGGTGGGTTTGCAAACATTCAGTCCGTAATAATTTGCCTCCTCCAGAGAGAATATACATGTGCTAGGCACATGGGGACACTAGTCACCTGGTTTCGCCTGGATCCATATTCAGGGCCTGACTCATAGAATCCATGAAGGATAGTCTACTGATAGTCACGGAGGACTAGAAATCCAACCAACCCTCCAGCTGAGGACACCTTGGGAATCTGGCCAAAATATTTAAAACTTGTTTGCAGTGATCCTGAAGCCAGCAAGCTGGTGAAGTGTCAGCGGGTCAGTCGCATGGAACTGCTTTTCCTCTGGGGGCCTTTCCAACTCCACAGGCAGAGTAGCTGGGACTCTGACAGCCCTGGGGAGTCAGGAGAGCAGTGGTTGCTATATATGCCCTGATCAAGGGGGAGAGGGGGTTCCCAACCAATCTCCCTTGTTTTGGATGGGGGATCCCAAATGGATATGCCCTAATGAGAATACATTTTATGCTTCGAGTTCTTAAAAAAAAAAGAAGTGTTTACTGTGAACTGTGCTATAATCCATTCCTCAGCTTTTCAAATTCATCGGAAACCCTGACCTCTTGGACACCTGGAGGTGAAGTGGCACACCGGGTTAACCCTGAATTTGGCATCAGAAAGCTCACGGACCAGTCCCCAATGTCAAAATGGCAGCTACTCAACTGCAGGCATAGTACCTAGGAGGAAATTAAGACCAAAAGGGTTGACCTTGCAAACCCAAGCCTCTCAAGGAAGAGCCAGTACCAAAGCTCTAATTTATGGCCCTGGAAACACAGATCAACTCGGTTACGCAGAGAGCTTTAATCCCAAAGGCAAGACCTGCCTCCCCAGAACCTAAAGGCCACTGTTGCCAAAGAGTAAGAAATTCGGGGTCCAAAAGCACCCCCCCCCCCCCCGAGCGTGTCTCATGGGCGTACTCTAACAAGCTCAAGGAAGTTGCTGGATGCTGATCGATGCTGGTCCTATGTTCTGGTCTCTCCGTCTTCCGCTTTGCCAGCTCTTGCCATTTCCTTCCAAAGGAGTGGACGGTGTGCGGTGTACTTCCTGCTTCACCTTCAGGGACCTTCTTTTCCTTCCTTTCTCTGCCGTCGCTCTTGAGCGGCTCCATGGCTCGCTGTGCTGCACCGTTGAAGGCGGCTGCCCTGCAATGCCCGCGTGACAGGGCTGCTGTGCACATATCCCACCACCGGCCTCAGTGGGCGACGGTGGGAACCGTTCCGCTTTTGAGGCTTTTTTGTACAGTCCTTGAGCTCTTAAAAGGTGAGGTGCTAGTGAAAGGGGCACGCTCTTTTAAAAATATTGTGGCAGAACCCTTTGTTGGTAAGCGGACACATGGCAATAACAGCTTCGTATCTTGGATGAGGTCAGACGTTAATTTCCCTCCTAACCCATGACGATCCTGTATGGCCTCATTCTACACATTTTTACTTTGTGGAAAACAAAAAAATTTCCAAACCAACCAATGCAAGCATCATTCAGTGATGTCATTTAAATGTATTGTCATGTAATAAATCTTTCACAAAAGCGAGCAGCTCCTGGCAGGTTTGTGCAGTGGCATCGGCTTTCAGGCCAGTGGGCACTTCTGCTGTGCGGTGATGAAAGGAGGGTGGGGGGAGGAGAGGAGACGGGGCCCTGGGGGCACCGCGGTGAGCCAGGCGGCTGGGGGAGACGGGGCTCCTCTGGTCACAGGAGCAGCCCAGTGGCTGTCCCGCAGCACTGCCCAGCCCTCAGCCCTGAGGGCACTTCTCAGGTCCCGCCAGAGACTCAGCTACCCCACGTGACCCTCTGAAACTTTTGTGTTTTGGTTTCATGAAAACAAATCAAATGCTTCAGAAACAAATTAAAGCTATCGGTCCTTTCCCGCCGTGGGAGCTTTGGTTTCAGCCGGGTCTGGGCGAGGATGAAACCGTCCAGCCGGCCTCCAGGGCCTGGGAGATGGGGCAGCCCAGCCTTTCCCGGGGGACACACAGATGTGCGTAACGTGTCCTTTTGCGGAGACTGTGCTGGTCCAGGCACCAGCCGGGGATGTGGGGACGGGAGGAGCTGGTTTCTGGGAGAGGATGCTCAGGCTCGCGTGGAATTATGTGCTTTTGTCTCCGTGCATGAAACGGGCTTCTCATCTAGACCGTGCAGGGCGACCGGATGTGGAGCGGGCTGGCCGGGATGCCCATGCCTCCAGGGCCCGGCTGGGCGGAGGGCCACGGGCCGGCTCCCTCGGAGAAGCGCCTTCCTCCAGCTCAGGGACCCGGCGCGGTCATCTAGGCCCCAACGAGTTTAAACCACGTCAGAAACGAAGAGAAAAACGTGTTTTTCATCTCCTGTGGATACTGTGTTAATCAAAGTGGTCTCCTTTTTCTCCCATGAGTCTGGCTGAAGAAAAAAGATTGCTTTTGAAAGGAAGCTTTCTTTTCCTAGTGATTAATACGGAGTGGATTAACTTAATTTGTACTAGACTCCAATTTAATTCAGCCACAGCACAAAGGCCAAATCCACAGAGAAGCCGAGCTGGGCTTCATGAGGAGGAGCCATTTCCTTTTCGGGGGGAAAGATGCGGGGGAGCTAAAGGCTTAGCCAACTGCCCGGGCACCGTGTTTATTCAATCACCACACAGACGACTCCACTTCCTCATTAATTCCTGTCTCGTCATCTTTTCAGATTGGTATTTCTCAGTGTTGAAAGGAACACACATATACATACACACACGACTAAAAAAAAACCCTGAACATGCAAAGGAACAGAATGTCCTGGGGGAGCATTACATGCCTACGGCGGCGGGTTCCCGGAAAAGCTCTTGGTTCTGGTGCAGAAATAAATAACATTGCATGTGGGACGGCAGGTTGGATATTTATTATTGTTGTGTCCCCCCCCCCCCCTTGTACTATAATCGAAGCCGAGTGATCTACTGCCAAATGGCACCGATGCTCCACATCCGAGTGTGCGAGAGAAACACGCCTGTCTCCTGATCCTCCCTCAGGAGGATCATCTCCCAGGTCTGTTCGCCAGAAAGAAGAATCGAGAAGGTGCTTGGTGGCGGGGCAGGCGGGGGCTGCCCTCAGTCGGAGTCCATCGTGAACAGCTGGATGTCCTGCGGGCTCCAGTACAGGCCGGCGGCCGAGCTGTACACCAGGGACCAGACGTAGGGGATGAAGAACTCCTCGGGCTGCTCCTCTTCCACGTACTTGAATTTCAATTCCGGAAACTTCTGCAACGAAACAAGACGGTTTTATAATCGTGCCGTCCATGCCGAAGCCAAAGTGGCAGCAGTGCCCCGCGGTGGCCTGCGAGCTCTGGGGCTTTCCCAGCTCCGCTCCCACAGGACCCCCGAGAGCACGGCGGTTCCTGCAGGAAGGGCACCCCCCGCCCCCCGGCACCCGAGAGGAGCAGCGGCCTGCAAGGTGGGGCCTGCGTGGGACCCTACAGCGCGGCGGGTAGCTGCCCGTGTGGGGCTTGGCTCCAGGGTCAACACCCTGGAGAGGGGCACCTTCCCGCACAATCCCTAAGCTTGGGCGGCCGACAGGCACCCACTGGGTGGAGTGCTGGCATCCGGTGGCAGCTGCTCTGCACAGCGCAGCTCGCCACCTCCTGGAGGGTCGGTGGGTCAGCGGAGAGAAGAACTAGCTCCAGCACCTACTGATCGGTGGGGCCTCCATTAGGCCGCCCAGGCACCCATTTCCTCGCCAGCCCCTCAAGAGGTCCCCGGGCATGCCCTGCCCGGCCAGCACCGTAACTGCCAAGCAGCCGGGTGGTTTCTCAGAGGCCCAGGCCCTTGGCCTCTTGAGCGAGCCGCCTCACACTCTGTGCTGCTTCTGGCCTGGCATAGGTGCCAGGTGTGAGGGGACAGGGCTCTTGGAGGCGCAGTAAGTCTCTGTAGTGAAACCAGGTGTCCTACAGGTAGCAGCACAGTGATACACTTTTCCGTGAAAAACTGGCATTTGTGTAGCAACAGGGTGCAGCCAGCAGCTGCCACCAGCCGCGCTCTGCACCACGGCCGTCTGCAATGTTCCCGTGCGGCTCGAGGTCGGTCACTAGTGTCCTCAGAGGCCCATGCGGCCACCCCACCAATGCGAGGGGCAGCGGGGCCTGCTCTGGGCACCTGGCCTGGGCTGCCGTCGGGAGCAAAGCCGAGGTCTGAGCGGGAAAGTCAGTCTGAAAGTGTCACCACAGCCACCCCAGCACTCGGTCCTTGAACTTCATTCTCCCAGCCCCCAGAGCCCTCGGGACTAGTTCTGTGCCCTGTCACTCAAGACAGAACCCCCCACACTGGTCCTTAAAAAATGACCAAACGCAGAATGATGTCGGTTATCAAGAGCGATGGGGCTGTGTTTGAGGAAGAAATGTATCTATCTCCTAGTAACAAGGAAGTCCTACTTCTTTGAAAACCTCTCCCAGTGACTGGAGAGAAGGGGTGGGGGAAGTGCAGGCTGGTGGTTTGGGAGGCCAGCCCTCACACTGCCTGGGGGGGGAGTCTAACACCTGCTTCTATGTGGTCACCAGCCAGTAAATGCACTCCCTTAGAAATCAGAATGACTGAAAGATGTGAAGCCCTGGGGCACCCCTGGGGTTCCCTGGGAGGCCTTAGGGCAGGATGCAAGGTCACTTACCCTCTGCATCTCCATGGAGGTGGGTGGGAAAGAGCACCGGCCAGCCAACGGCTTCCGGCTTTTGTGAGAATTCAAGGGTTAGGCAAGCGCCCCTATTAGGGCGGGACGCGGGGGAATTGTGCTCGGCCCGGAGCTGTGCCTTGAAACCGTGTGGTTCTGCGAACCAATGTCACCTCAACTGCTTAAAACCAAGACGCCTGGGAGGTGTAGCTGCTGTGGCCCGGCCCGCTCGGCTGGGCGCCTGGCTCTGCCTCCTGAAGGTGCACCACTGAGCACAGGGACCAAGGCAAGGCGAGGAGGCTCTATTACTCAGAGAACCTCCATGCTGCGGGCGGCCACGCACCCCCACGCTCCGCTCTCCGCAAGGGAACAGTGAGCGGCGAGACAGTATTTCTTGGGACTTTTCATCAGCACGTCCAAGGCCCAGGAAGGGGGATAACGCATAAAGAGCAAGAAACACAGAAGCATGTCCGCAGGACTCACCGCACTGAGCTAACGCTGGAAAGCGCAGGTAAGAGCTCCCTTTTCCTGCAGCGAGTCGCTTTCGAGAGTGAACCGGGAGCATGATAAAAGGGGGAAGAAGTCATACAAGGTATAAGTCATACAAGAGCTCTGACAACACCACTCGGCCAGCCTGAGGGTCCGCAGCCCGGGATGGCACGCCGTGTCCGAGCCGCCCCGAGCCCGCCCCTCCCCCAGGCCTACCACATCTAGAGAGAGGGCGGCACCTCTGAACAAATAGTGCTCCTCTCCTCTGTCGCAGAAGCCTGGGAGCTGAGGAAAAGGAAGACGAAGGTTTTATTTAGCACGGATGACACTGGGAACACATTTTGTCAGGATTTGGTCCAAGAAGTGTCACAGCCTGAATGTCAGATCAACAACCTAGAAAGAGTCACTCTTTCCTCTCGGCTCCCTTTCCAGCCGGAGGAGGACAAGGATGCCGTCCTGTGATGGTCAAGGGAAGTCCCGCTTCCTCACTGGAGAGTATCTTCCCTCCCGACTCCGTCAACAAAGGCCCTGCTGCCCAGGACCAGGCCGCGCGGTACTCCCAGGCCTGCCCAGCGCTCACCACCATCTTCTCTCCAATTCTCAGGCCCCTGTGGGCCCCAGGTGGTGACAACTGGGGGGGCGTCCTGAGGACCACGAGGGCCTGGGAAAGCGGAAGGTGGGGCTGGGGGAGGGGCTTTGGTTTGGTGGTTTCGGCAAGAATCCGCCGGGAGCGCGCCAGCAGCGGGCTTCCGCCCCCCTCTCCAAGACAGTTGTCCTGTGACTCAGCTAAGGAGAGAAAACCCGTCTCTCAGGCTTGGAGCCTGGTCTCAGTCCAGAGCTACTGACAACTATCCTGTTGTTTTGATATTTGGAGCCAGAGGTAATGCTAGACTCTCCAGTTTGGCCGGAATGTTTTTATCAGCTCCAGTGAATCGACCCCCACAGTGGGACATCCGGACGCCCAGCCTAGAGACAAAGCCAAGGTCTGATTTGGTGGTTGAGACTCGGGTAGAACAAGCAGACCAAACGCTTTAAAGACGGTCTCTGCTGTCAGTCATCTGATCTGGTGAAAACCCACAGGAAGTTCAGTGAACAGTTTAGGGCTCAAGTGCAATAATTTTATTACCACAACAAGTTCCATGGCGTCTTCCCCCTTCCACCGAAGATTCCACCGATACCCCTGACATTCTAGCAAGCACCTGGCCCGGCTCCAGAAAGCTTAGTGCAATTTAAACTCACACAGCTACACAGCACATTAGAAGAACTTTTGAAAGGCCACAATGAGCCTCTGAGTAGATGGGGGATGGGCGATGGTCGGTGTGAGCCACTCGTGACCACCGGCAGGTGTGGGGGTCAGGCTGCAGGAGGGGGGTCTCGCGAGCAGGGCACACAGGGCCTGGGGTGGGGTCCTGTGCACATGGGACGTGAACTGGTTTAAAGATCCTGCCATGAGGCAGGGAAAGCATTGCCATGCGTTTTTAAGAACCCAGGGCTGATTTGGGGACGGTTATCAGCTCCACCCCGTTCCTTCCCTCAGATACTCCTGCTGCGTAACCCCCATCCTCCAGCGGGGGTCCTGGCTTTGGTGAGCACCAGCAACACGGGAGGCTTGTGCTGAGCCGTGGAGGAGAGAGGGGAGGAGCCGCGGTTGACGGTTAGGAGGAGGAATACGGACCGGACCGTGGGCGAGTGGCCTCTCCCACGAGGACCTGGCTATCACTGGGGTGGGGAGCGTTTACTTGGGCCTGGACAGCAAACTCTAGGAGAAATGAACCGACAAATTAGTCCACATACTAATTCAGCTAACTTACGGCCTCAGCAAGCCTGAGCCACAGGCCCTTCTGTGTTAAGGGAATGAGTTACAGATATATCCATATTATTACTTAACTGACAGAAAGATACCCAACAGTCTGTGAGTAATGGTAATGCTAAATGCGGCATAATTCTATATTTGAATTACTTTCAAAATCAACAACTAAATTTAAACTATAGACAATTATGAATGGCCACTTAATAAAAGTTACAGATTAAGGAGTCCAAAGCTAAAATGGAGAAGCCCATGATGAGGACCGCAGAAGACAGGCAGTACACTCCTGCCCGTGTAGGAGCCCTGCAGCTGGCCGGGCAGCAGGGTCTTGGGGGGCTTGCTGGGAGTAAGTGTCCACCCAAGAAGGGAGTTACAAGGCAAGCAGACCCCTATCCTGAAAGCTCAGGCCAGGGACCAAGCACATCTCACTCAGGACACTGTCTTGCCACCTCTGAGTGTCTACAAGTGACACCAGCCATTTCTGTGACTGGTGGCAGAAAGGCCTTAGAAAAACAGATGGACACAATTTAAGGCTGAACTCACATTTGGGATGAGCTCTCCACAAAATTCCGGTCACATCTCAGCTGGAGTCGGAAGCCCACTAGAGTTCAAAGCCGGGGCTAAAGTCCTGGCGAGGCCCTTCTCCCCCGACCCAGGTCAGGAAAGGAGCCTAAGTTCCCCTCTTTTCTGGGGGTTGGTGGGCTGCACGGAGGCGGCAGTAAGGACAGGCTCTCCTGCTGCGGGGCAAGTTGAAACAGCCCGACAGATGGGTTCTGACCTGCAGGAATGGGCTGGGGCAGGGAAGCTGGCACTGCACATGGAGTCTCCCGAGCAACAGTGAGTTCAAGGGTACATTTCTGGGTCTGGCAAGTCCTGTGGGGCAAGTGCACAGTCCCAGAGGCCAGCAGCGAGGGATGGGGGTGGGGGGAGGGGGGTGGGACACGGGAAATACAGGGATGGAGACAGGCAGGAGGGCCTTGAGGGCCAGGATGACAAGGGTGCCCCTTTGGCGAGCCTAGCGTGGAGACTAGGCTGGGGATAGATATTAGAATTGAAAGTCATTAGTTTCGAGGTGGCAGTTGCAGTTGCCAAATGTGTAAACTCCCCAAGACTGAACCACACTATTGAATCAAAGCATCTGTTTCAAAGACCAGTCAGCTCAGCACAGGAGGCTGGGGGTTTGATTCAAGGTGGAAGGTGAAGGCAGAAGCAGAGGATTCACTGGCAGAACTTGTGCTGGAAGCAGGCCCAGCGGGGAACTGCTCGCTTGTCTGCATGGGGCTCATCACTCTGCACAGGACCCAGACACCCAAGAGGGCAGGATCCCAGCCCTGGCCGGTGGCGCAGTTGACTGGAGCCTTGTCCCGTCCACCAAAAGCTGTGGGTTCGAGCCCTGGTTGAGGTGTGCAGAGGAGGCAACTGATTGATGTTTCTCTCACATATCTGTTTCTCTCTCTCTTCCTCCCCCTCCACCCTCCTCTCTTCCTTTCTCTAAGCATGTCCTGGGGCAAGGATTAAAAAAACCTGCTTTACTTTCAAAAGAAGCCGCCTAAGGAAGAGGGAATGCTGTGCTTACTGCAAGTCATTCACATTGTTGAGACATCTTCCGTGGCTTCTCCATACAAAATACCTTCTGGTGAAGAAAGATGTGTTAAGATAAAACTTGTGATTAAATCCCTCTTGCAAGATGACCTGTTCACCCATGCATCCTTCCTTCCTTTGTATTAATATTTACATTTTAATTATAATCACTGATGATTTAACAAATACGGTGTTTTAACACAATGGTGGTTACAGAACAATGGACTTCTTCGCCATCTGGCTGATGGGCCCACATACATCATTTGCTGTGACTCTATACCAAGGCCTCGACCTGACGGCCGAGTCTGGCTGTTTTCCTGGCTGTTCGGGTGGTCAGAGCCGACGCAGTGCGATGTGAGGCACAGGGGGCTGCCACCCCGCACCGAGTGTGAGGGCGACCCGCTGGAAGTCTACGTGGATGGCTCACCCAGTATCAACAAAGGCCCAACCTTCCAACACTTGGTTAGAGAAAACTGCGCAAAAAACAGCCCATCAACCAGCTACAAGTCATCAGCTCATGTCCATTTTTATTTCATCCACCTCACACTTCTCTCCACTGATTATTTTGGCGGCAATCTGGAATACTATATCATTTCCATCCCTAAATATTAACCTATAATATTATCAAACAGCTAAGAGCTTTTTGCTCTACTTTTAAGGCAACCCAGCATGAAAATGAATTTCAGTTACAGGGTGACCCTTTGGAGAGTTAAGATGCACGCAGATGGAGAAAGAGCCACCAAGAAGGAATTGGTCCACATGCCCTGTTGTTAGCACACGAATGCACTAACTGCGGGCTCTGAGCAGGTGGATCCTAAGATGTGCACACACTTCTTGACCTGCTTCCTCAGCTTCACGCAAGCCATCAGTCCCGCTCAGCGCACCCCCCGAGTGGGAGGCACACCCAGGCGCATCCCATCCCCGTGCCTTTTCTGAGACTACTGTTCAACGCCGAGAAGCCCTCCCCACCACACTGTCGTCGGCTCCAAAGCTGGCCACGGGCTCCCTCCCCTCCCCCACCAAGCCCTCCTGGTCCACTTCAGTGCCACAGGCACGTGTCTGTGCGATCCCCCACGGTGCCTGGGCTGGATGTGGGTTTGTACACGGCTTCACTTTCCTGGATACAAGTGTGCAGAAAGCAGGCTCTGTGAGTGTGCCCCCTATGGCTCCAGGGAACGCGTGGTTGAGGAAGGTCCCACCTCCCAAAGGCTATGGTGGCTTAGGAGAGAGACAGACCTGGGGACGAGAGTAGTCAGGGCAGGTGGCGAGGTGGAGGGTCTGGCGGTCTTGAAGGAGAGGAGAGAGGTGCAGAAGCATTCCAGGCGGAGGGAACTATTCGGATGCCTGGCCAAGCAGGGGCACTCTCTCATGCCCTGCCCTCCCTGGGGGGTCCTGGGCAGTGAGGCTGCCACGCTGCCATCTGATCGGGCTACTCTGTGGCTTGAAAAAATTCTTGATGGCTTCCGAGGGAAAACCACTGTCAGAGAAGACAGCAGACAGAATAGAGACTGCACCAAGGTGTTTATAACCTAGGCATGGAGATAAGACATCTACAAAACAATAAAGCAGATGTGCCAAGTATCATGTAAACTATACCAATAAGTGTAATTTCTGGGAGACCAGGGAAGGGAGAAATTACTTTAAATGGGGGCTTCAAGGAGGAGGCGGATTTGGGTGGTCTGTAAACAATGGGTACAGTTCAGGCATGTGAAGGTGGGAGGAAGGGCATTCGGGGCAGAAGAAGTAACTGAAGACAGGCATGGAGGCAGAGAAGCCCTAGGTGCCTAAGGCAGCCGGTGCTCAGGCTGTTCGGGAAACAAGGAGTAAGATGGGAAGTGCTGCGAGACCAAGTGTGAAAGGTAGGTCAGGAGGCACTGACTCTGGACTTCAGTCTGTGCCAAGGAAAGCCACTCAGTGCGCGTGAGCAGACCTGGACGTGGTCTTAGTGAGCCGGACCTGGACGTGGTCTTGGTGAGTGAACCTGGACGTAGTCTTGGTGAGCCTGACCTGGACGTGGTCTTGGTGAGTGAACCTGGACGTGGTCTTGGTGAGCCGGACCTGGACGTGGTCTTGGTGAGCCTGACCTGGACGTGGTCTTGGTGAGCAGACCTGGACATAGTTTTGGTGAGCCTGACCTGGACGTGGCCTTGGTGAGCAGACCTGGACGTGGTCTTGGTGAGCAGACCTGGACGTGGTCTTGGTGAACGGACCTGGACGTGGTCTTGGTGAACGGACCTGGACGTGGTCTTGGTGAGCGGACCTGGATGTGGTTTTGGTGAGCCTGACCTGGATGTGGTCTTGGTGAGCAGACCTGGACGTGGTCTTGGTGAGCGGACCTGGACGTGGTCTTAGTGAGCGGACCTGGATGTGGTTTTGGTGAGCCTGACCTGGACGTGGTCTTGGTGAGCTGACCTGGACATGGTTTTGCAGGGTTACTTGGGAAGCAACGTGATCCATTGGGATTGGGAGGGGGGAGCAGAATCTTAAGAGAGAAGGAACTGGGGCTAGTGCAGGGGTCCAGGTGACCGGGGATGAGGCCGGACCAAGAGATGCCAGTGAGGGCAGAGGAGAGGATGAGTAAGGAGACGTGGCAATGCCACCAGTGGAAGGGAGGCGGTAGCCCCGGCAGCACTTCCCAGCTGCCTCTCCCCAGAAAGAAATACAAGAGTCTCCTCTGTTGATGATCATATGTTTTGAGTCCAATAACCTTGGTTACTTTTGTTTTTCACTAGAAACAATGGAGCCGACAAATAAAATTTTGTTCCCATCCTCAGTCTGGCTCCATCCTAATGAGCCTTTATCTTGTGATATGGTTCCTTGGCCCCACTCGCCTCTGAGAAGGGTCCCTGTAGCTGACTTCACAGGCCTTATGCTCAGTTCAGCAGAAGCTGCTGACATGAACCCAGTCCCGATAGCCTCCCAGCCCGGATTAAGCAGCCGCCTGGAAGGATTATCAAAACTCTGGTTCCCCTGACTCCATCGTCAGAAGTTAGGAAAGGGGGAAATAGAGCCCGCGAGGAAGTTTCTGAAAGGAGAGGTTTTACTTGGCCTTGTCCCTCTCATTCTCTGGTCATCAGCCTGTCAGTATTGAGAGAGCAGGAAGGATGGCGGAGGACAAGGACAGACAGGTCGTCACGACAAGCCTCTGGCTGGCGTCTATGGAGTCACCTTATCTCCTCAAGTCCAAGCCTGCGAGGAATGCCTGCTCAGACCCTGGCCTTCAAGCTGCAACCTCCAAGGACAGCAAATACATAGAGACTGACGGACGGCGTGTGCAGCCAGGAAACTGCCGCCTGGATGTTGGGGAAAACAGCAAGCCCTAAAGATTCCGGAGATGAAAGTGTAAATGGACCCAACACACGGTGCCCCACAGGACTGTGCCGTGCCCCACGAATGGAACGCACGGGTGGTCACGCTCTGTGCCACGCGTCCTTCCCCTCCCCCCTTCCCCCTTGGATGAGAGGGAAATAGGAATGCTTGGCAAGAGTCCTGATTCCAATAAAGGGGGAGGGTATATTCTCTATATAAAGTTTAGAAAAACTTAACCCCCTTCAGAAATGTGCATGCAAATTTCATTTCCAGATTCTTCCTAATAGATTTCCTTTTCTTCAAAAGAAAATTTTTAAATTGATTTTTAGAGAGAGAGAGAGAGAAAAACATCAACATCAATCGGCTGCCTCTTGCACACCCCTGCTGGGGATCGAGCCCGAAATCCAGACTTGAACCAGCGATCTCTCGTGCATAAGTCGACACTCAACCACTGAGCTATACCAGCCGGACAAGATTTCCTTTCCTTGTAGGGAAATTAGGGATGGGGATGGAGTGGATGGCAGGAAGGAGATGAAACGAAACTCGGAAAGCCATTTAGGTAACCTGACTTCACCTAAGGGTAGGAGGCAACGAAGTTCCCCAGTAGGAGCTTTTGGCACTGGACTCCCTGCCGCCCCACCAGGCCGCGTTCCTGCCTCATCTCCCCTTTCCCAGGGTGGCGAACCCACGATGTAACTGGAGTCCTACTCACGGGGACATGCACTGAAGCGCACTTGTGTTTAGGACAAGAGAACACGCACGTGCTCAGTAAGTTCTGTAAAAACCACCCACTTCCCAGGAAGCCTCCCCTGAGATGACTGCTCACAGGACCTCCCACACCTGCCAGGCCTGCGGGGCGCACATGAGGAGGAGGAGGATGGGACACAGCGAGATTCTGAGTTACCCACTAAAGGTAAGCAACGTGTTTCTCATGTATGTCTCGAGTTCCCTCATACTACAGACAGCTTAGGAAAGAAGTTGTATTAAAGCTGTAGACTGCAAGTGAATGGATATATAGACAGAACTAAAGGGAGATGGAGATGAAGGCACTGTATCATACCCAGAGCCCAGTGGGCACAGGTTAGGGCAGCCCTGACTCTGAGGAGTGGTACTGCCGAGGGGGAGGGTTCCGACAGCTGGGCTGGCAACGTGCTGGGGAAAGCTCTGCTGAGGAGATGATCAATTTCTAAGGCCTGGGCGAAAGGGAGGAAGCACTTCAGACACTGGGGAAAAATATGAAGAGTCATGTGCGCAAAAACAATAGCAAGTCCATCTTTAGGAAGGAGACAGTAAACTTGATCCCTCCCTGCAAAACTAGTTTATAACCTATATATAGAACCTTATCATAAACCATATATATCAGAACCTCAATGCCCAGAAAAAGAGCATTTTCAGGCAGATTCCAGCTTAGAAATAGAAATTCTCTTGATTTCAACATGGAATGTTTCATGAACCTACTCACTGGTAAATAACAATTACCTTCTGAGATTTCGATTATTTAAATGACTCTTTTTATCCTATTCTCCCCAAACTCATTTATCACTTATAAAAAAAATGCCTTTGAAAATAAACATGCAAACATTTATATCAAATACATAATTCTGAAAATAGATTTCATAAAGAAATTAACGGTGAGAAATTTCACATTCATTTTCTGGGGGCCACTTTGACTTTTCAGCTATGATTAAATACAATTTGAATTAAAAACAATACAAAACTCTATTAGGCTCTTGATGCAAGGGAATGTTTAGCTTTGCGCTTATATGTAGAGAGGCTAATGTGTATTTGAGCCTCAGCAAGGGTGTATCAAGTTCTATTAATAAATCTTCTGGAACACCGTGTTCCAAATATACATTTTTCTTGTTTAGATTTCTAAATCTGCAATAGAAATAAGTCTAGTTCTAATTTTTCCCATGTTCAAAATTCTAGTTTCTCTCTCTACTTTCAAATGCGGTTTGCAATTCAACCCCTAGTGTTAATCTGTAGTTATAACTAAATAACAACTCTTAACAATGCAGATGCCTAATCTCTCCGGGTTTCTAAGCCATCAACAAATTATTTTCTCAAAATTTTTACTCACATGTTGAATTTAAGTTACCTACATTCTTATTTCTGAAAGTGCTGAACTGTTTAAGGTATACTTACATTTACTTTTTAGCTAATTCACTGCTAGTCAGAGAGAATAACAAAAACACCAATTGTCTGAAAATGCTCCCAGACAAATTGCAAACTTTAGTTCTGGGCTCTTTGAAAAGCACATCACTGAAATACCCACAGAAGGCTTGGCCTTTAGTTGAGAGAAAACAGGGATATAATTTATTTTCCCATTCCTATTTGCTTTAAAGCCATTAACTATAGTAACTCCTAAGCCCATACCTTCCTCATCATAACATCCTCCTATACTGCCCAGGCCATCTTTTTCTTTCTCTCACTTTTTAAAAATTGTGGTAAAAAACACACACACATAAAATTTACCATCCTAACCAATTTTATTTATTTATTTTTTAAAAATATATTTTATTAATTTTTTACAGAGAGGAAGGAAGAGAGATAGGGAATTAGAAACTCGATGAGAGAGAAACATCAATCAGCTGCCTCTTGCAGATCAACCAAGGTACGTGCCCTTGACCAGAATCAAACCTGGGACCCTTCAGTCCGCAGGCCGACGCTCTATCAACTGAGCCAAACCGGTTAGGGCCATCCTAACCAATTTTAAGTGTTCGATTCAATAGTGTTAAGTATGTTCACGTTGTAACACAGATCTCAGGAATTTTTTCATCTTTCAAAACAGAAACCCTGTACCCATTAAACAACTCCTCATCCTCCCCTCCTCCAACCCTGGCAACTACCATTCTGTTTCAATGAATCTGAATACGTAGGTACCTCATGTAAGAGGAATCATACAATACCCATTCTTTTGTGTCTGGCTTATTTCACTTAGCATAATGACCTCAAGGTTCATCCTTGTGGTAGCATGGGACAGAATTTCCTTCCTTTGTAAGGCTGAATAATTATCCCACTGTATGTACGCACCACATTTTCTGTACCCATTTGCCAACCTTTTGGCTGTTGCGAATAATGAAGAGTGAACTTGTTGCCAAAATAAGACGTTTAACATAATAAGAAAATGAGTCTGTGTCACTGCCTTGTGTCACAAATGTACATGCAAATACAACTCCAAAACACAGTTCTAAAGATATTTATGGAACCAGAACACTGAGCCCCTGAGGCCCAGCTGAGAATGTGGTTCCTCCAAGGCCCGCAGAGATCTGTGCGTCACTCACAGGTCACACAGCACTCTTAAAGCGGCCCTCTAGCAAAGACATTCTGCTGGTCATAAAGAGGGCAGGTGAGGGAAAGAAGAACTGAATTAACACAAAGACATCAACCACAGGCACAAAATCCTGGTATCTTTCTGTGCAAAGAACAGCAGAGGGCCAAGTACGAGTAACAGCTGGACTTTCAATCACTTTTGAGGCTGCTCTGAGGGGTCCCGTAGCCGGATATTGGAAATTACAGCACCCCCCGATGAGGAGAAGTGCCACACGGTACAAATGGAGCCAGGAAGCCTGCTTCTGGGCCTGCTTTGCTCCTGCCAGCCTTGTGATGTTGGGTGACAAGGAAATTCCCCTTATTTTCTCTGTTCCTAAAAGAAAGGGGGTGAAACGGGGGATCTTAAGGTACTATTGAAAGCGCCTTACTAGGATTCCTTCCAAATGGAAACATCAAACATCTAACACCCAGCCAGTCAAATCACACCACTAAAGAACCTTTCTGTTCTGAGAGTTTGAACTAGTGGCCGTGTCTTCCTTGGGCTTAAGTCATTGGCTGGCTGCTCTGCAAGATGAGGCCATGCATCTCTCAAGGACAGAGATGACGCCAGTTGTCCCACATAGGTGCCCTACAATTGCCCCAACTTTTATTCTGAGTCCTAATCTCCACAGATTTACAACTTCTTCTGATGTCATTTCCTGAAGAGTATCTAAGTTCCTAGAGGACACCGACAAGTAACATGGACACGTGTTGTTTTCGGTTCCTTCCTTGGTTATGTCAGGACAAGTGGCCTTTGGTTTCCACTACTGTCAAAGTCCTCACCTGCAGCAGTTCTTTGAAGTTGTGGCTTCTAATCTATTACCGACTTGGGAATCAGACAGCTAAGCTTGTTAAAACTGTGTTTCCAGCAAGGAGACTCAGGCTGTGAGCAAGGACTCAGGCCTCCTCTAGCGATATGGGGCATGAGAAGGACTTGGAGTCACCTATTTTGATTACTTAGAACTTATAGCCCAGTTCTTGGTTTTGATCTAGAAGAGCTTACTTTATTCTAGGAACTCTGCATCCATTGTCTCTTTTAAATTTCTCCAGACTCCTCAGGAACCAAGCAAAGCTACAAGACAGACCTGCCCTTGAGTGAGAAACTGGCGCATAATGAGGACTAGCCAGCCCGCCTATGACCACCCAGCTGGTGGGGTCCTACAGTGTCCTGCCCGCCTCTCCATTGAGATGCTTGGGGAGCGCTGGTTTCGGGGCCTATATTCTGCCCACAGCCGTTTCCACACTCAGAGAAATCAAGGCACCCCAAAGTCCTTCAGGGTCGGGCTCTTTTCCTTGCCATTTGCATCCCCTAATTTACCGCTTTAGAAACTGTGTCCTCTAGAGAGGAAAGCCCTTTCAGGGACCACCTCTAGCAAGTGCCATGCAGGCAGGAGTTGCTCTGTCAACACTAGCTGAACACACGGACGAAAGGCGAGACAATCCCTACCGCCACCGAGGCCTTGTAAAAAGCGCGATCTTTCCTCGGAGACTGAGAGGTCCCAGGGCTGCGGGACACCATAAATAAATGCAACGATCAAGAGCCGATATGGCTCCGTGTCCCCATCAGATCCTGATCTGAAAAACCCTCAGTGTTGGATTCGGTGTATTTCTTCAACGGGGACTGTTGACAGTGAGAGGCTCCGTGAGAGAATGTGGCGAACATGTCCGCAGGACTAAAATACTGACTGGCTTTTCATTTTTCAGGTCCTATAGGTTAGGGCTGGAACAGAGAGGGCAAATCAGAGATGAAGGCATTTTTTATAGTGCCTGCTGCTATTATTTCTCATCTGTGTCAACAGGAAGGGTGTGGAATGCATTAATTTGGTGAGACTGATATTTGTTTAATGGCTGAGGTTGTCAGAGACAGGAAAAAGAACAAGGTTCATTTTTGGAACTTTCCTGGTGAAACTTCGATAATGTCCGTTTAAAAGAAAGACAGACTGCTTTCATTCTCTAAAATATGGTCTTTTGCTACAAACATATTAGAACTAAATGGAGAAAAATAAGATCGTCCTCGACTAAAGTAACCACTCACTCCAGCCTGTAATATTCTGGGATCCAACTGGAACCATGGACACGATGCTCTAAATACAATTCAAGTTCACAAAAGCTTATCTCCGAGTGGTGAATAGCGAGAATGATTCACTCGTTTACCCTTTATGGAACCAGTGAGTGTCTGGGGGTTCAGCTTATGAGCAAAGCCACCAGCCAACACAGGCTCAGACTGGCTCTGTGACTCGAAGTGTATTTTTAGCGAACGGGTGCCATGACAGACAAGGGAGACGGCGCTCACTGGTAGTAATTCCTTACTAACTCGGGGGCCTGAAAGCTGAACAAAAGGTATCTCCACAAAAGAGAGGAAAAAAATCTAAGGAATGCCATATTCCTTAGATTACCAAGTGTATACATTAAATGTCACATAGTTAATGACACAGGGAGAAGGACCAATAATAATAAGACTACGAGGGGTCTCATTTACAGCATCTTGTCATAAGGACTATTGAAAATTAAATAAGGCTGTTTCTAGCTGCTACTGCTATCAATTAGCCAGCAGCCACTTCCACAGCCATAATAACTGCCACATGCTCGAGCTGTATTTCCTCTGGGCTGCTAATTCCAAACACAGGAGGTCGGAGCTGCAGACTTCACTGAGTACACCAGCTTACAGCCGTGTGCCCTGCTAGTCAGATTTTGTTTTACAAAATGAAGTGATTCAGTACGTCAGAATAGCTTAGATAATTGAGCCTAGTTCCGCTCCTTAAACATACGAACTAGATTATATACTTGGTAATAATTTAACCTTCACTTACCCAAACATTTTCTATGCCATGCTACATGCTTTTCTTTATTTTTGTTCCTCTAGTTTCACAAAATTTAAACAACGATCTCTGGTCTAAGTTACAAGGTTATGCTGCCAATCAGGTGACTCATGTCAATGTCTAAAGGCTTTTATTTTTAAAAATAGGGGGGGGGGTCAGTCCTGCGAAACTAACTCTATGGTCTGAAAGGTGAAGATGCCAACATGGGAAAAGTTCCGTTCCAAAGGGTCATCTTTTTATAACTGAGAAAGGAGTCCCCAGCCCCACTCTGTGGTCTGCTCCTCACTCCAGCCCCTGCCCCCCTTCCGTGTGGGGGTCCTCAAACCCTGGTCATGATGGGGGTTCCCACGACCAAGACCCCAAATGCTGGACAACAATAAAGAGTTAATGCTCCTCCTGAACTCTGGGAGAAACCAGATTTCGTCAGTGAGGTTTGGCAACGTGAGAAACCCTGTAACCAACTTCATTTCCTGATAAATGAATGGCCCACAGGGGAAAGGCGGCCAGTGAGCTTCAGAACCGTTGAGAGCTCTGACTTGACTGAAAGGCTCCTTGAAGGAGCCAGCCTGTCTACTGCTTATCACTGCCGAGCCAGCCAGCCCCATGCGCACGGGCAGCTGCCAGACTCCACTTACAGCGGCGCACTGCAGTGCAGGGAGCGGCTCCGTGGACACGTGGTGCCCTTTAAGGAGTGACCCTGCTTTCGGACATCCCTTCCATTGCAGTGTGCTTTTGCCTTGGATGGCTGGACTAAAATTATTTCAGAGCAGCAGACTGAATGGTCTTCATCATTTTAATGTAACCCCCTCATCCAACCCAAACCAAAATGTCCTCAGCATGCAGTTTAGACTTAGAGTCGGAAAAAGGCAATGTCTGCAAACAAGCAAATACTCGAATGAGTCAGAGTGAAATGCTGACAGCCAACCTGTGAGGGCTTACGAAGGACAGAAAGTATCTCCAAGTACCGAGACACGTTTACCTGGAAGGTGAATAGTGTAATCAATCACAAGATCATTTACATTTTAAGCTTGAAATGAATAATGAATATCTGCATGTTTAAACTAAAAGGCAATTCTCATCGATATGACCACACGAGCTGTATTTATGCTTAAAATCTAGACAAGATCTTAAAGAACACTCTTCACATTAATTCAGAATCGGTCAAACATATCCTTTAAAATACGTTTGTTGAATTCAAGTAAATTTTTGTCAAAGGTTAACCTGCCATTTAAAGTATCTAATTTGGGCCTGCTTAGGAAACACACAGTTACTCTGCACAAAGTAGTCAAATGAACACTTGAAGGCGGGAGAAGGGGAAAAGTCCTAAATAATGGCTTCAGGCCCTTAATTATAAGAAATAAAGAAAACAAAATCTGAGACTAGCGAGCCTTCCGAGGCTCGGCCGGCCTGGCAGAAGGACAGCTGGAGCTCATTAGCCCGCCCGGCTGCAGTCACAGCCGTGGGGGGACCTCGGGGCGTCAGAGAGGGAAGGGTCCTTCACCAGCAATAACCCAGGAGTAACGGGTAAAACAAGGAACGAAGGAAAGCCAGCGGCCCTTTGCTTCCGCTTTAACCTTTCATCTATTTCCTCCCTTTCCCCATGGTTTTGGGACCACACGACGCATTCTTTCTTTGCCTTCAGTTTTAGGGTCTTGGGGACACTGACTTGCGGGCCTCTAGGCCTGGGGAGGGAGAGGTCTGTGTTCACCTGCAGGGCGTCAGGTTCACCTGTGGTGTCAGGACTGCGTGTGCTTCATTAGGTCAAGCCTCTGATAACAGAAAGAAAGGACTGAGGGGAAGGCAGTTTCCGCGGGTGCTTTCAAGCCACCCGAGTTGTGACTCTTGGGCGGTCAGCGAATTGAAAAAGACGGCTGCTTTAACATCAGTGCTTTGGTCTTCACAAATCAAGAGGAAAAAATGGAAATCTCTATAAATATTGGGCTTATGAACCACTGCGAATTTTAATTACCTACATACATATTAACTGCGTAGTACTTTCAAATTCAGAAAATAAGCAAAACTGGAAAAACGGAAAGGTTTAATTTAAAAATGGGGCTCATTACCTGTGGCAGGACAATTAGTCTGGTTCGCAACATGAAAACCGAGTTATTTGAAGGATAATCGCAGTGCTTTGTAGAACAGAGCTACAAATGACTACCGCGTTTAATGGCCAAAGGACATCGGAGGCCTTTAATTAATCTCAAGAGCTGTTTCTCGTAAATATTCTGCAAAGCACATGAGTTTCTTATACAGTGAGTTTCCAGAGCACTGAAACGCTTCTGTTTTCTTCAGAACGTGGCTGCTTGCAGACTGGCTCCCATTCAGGAGCTGCGTGGGGGAGGAGGGGGTCAGGGAGGCGCTGGCGGCTCCGGGCGATCCTGTGGAGCCTGCAGGGAAAGGCCTGGCGTGTCTGGGTGCAGGCGCTCTGATAAGAGCATGGGGGAGGCGGGCAGCACAGGGTTTCCCTCAGACACTCCTCGGCTGGAAGTCCAGGTCAGGGGCCCAGCTTCAACTCCTCCGCCTTGGAGAAGGACGGCGTTTTTTATCGTTAGATGATGCAGCAGGACCCATGATCCCAGGGTCTGGACAGTCAGGAGTCCGAGATACTCATGGTGAGGAGACCCTCTTTCAGGATGCCCCTCCTTTCAAGGGTCTCTTCCATCAGCACCGGTCTGTAGGGACTCTCCCACTGCTGTGCTCCTCACCCCCCTCTCCATCACTCAGAAATGTTTAATTCAAGTGAGCAAATGCGCCCACTACACCTAGCGGAGGAAGCGGAGGAACAGAGGGACTTGGTGAAGGTGGGATAAACAGGGAGTCAAGGAAGGTCAAGAGGAAAGCCATTTCTGGATCCTTACTTGGGAAACTGGCTTAACTGTGGACGTGAAATTTCATCCGCGCTTGGATGACGGGGGTGGTGGGTAATGCTATAAAAAGTCAGAATTTTTCCAACACTGAGAATTCAAAACATTTACTACTGTGAGTCTTGGAAACAAGGAACGGTGGCTTAAGTTTTGAG
This sequence comes from Murina feae, assembly GCA_004026665.1. Taxonomy (NCBI): domain Eukaryota; kingdom Metazoa; phylum Chordata; class Mammalia; order Chiroptera; family Vespertilionidae; genus Murina; species Murina feae. The sequence goes on along the minus strand of PVJC01011904.1, from coordinate 13,888 downwards.
GTGGGGAAGCAGAGGGATCAAAAGAATGTTTACTCTGTTTTATAGAAAAAAAAATTTATGAAGTGCTCTTTCCAGTGGAAGACATAATTACTATTTTCTGCTGGGAAACGTTCTGGCCGGCTTACAGTAAGGATCTGATAGAACATGGGAGAGCTTAAACCCTGCGCACTCACAGGCTTGCTAACACGGTTTCCTACATGGCGGCTGTGGTGCAGTTACTCTCCATTTCCACAGGGCACTGTCAGGGTGGGTTAGCGGGGGCACCTTGCTAGTGGACAAGCAGCACAACACCAACGTGAATTTGAGGAAAGCCAAGCCAACCAACCAACAAACCCCACCCACCCTGTATCTTAACTACTCAAAGTAAATGTTTTGTTTTTGGGGGAATAATCTTTCTGTGTGTCTACATTGGGATGACTGAATACACACACATGCAATTATAAATATAAATATGAACATAGCTGCAATCATATGAAAAGCGTCGAGTCTGGAAGACACATTAAGAAAAACTGCCACGCCTTTCTAGTTCTAGATGACACTAAATTTTTCCTACTTTTGGTTTACTCGCCCTGCTACGAAGGTGATGCCAGAAGTAACCACTGAAATATGTTTTGGTGAAACACGTTCTTGTGATTGTTCAAGTAACTCACCACTCCAACGGAACAGCAAGGACGGTGCGGCCCAGGCTCTGAGACAACGGTCCACACAGAATGATTTTTCTGGAGCCATTTTGTATTTTTCTGAAGAATTATCATGTAAACATGCTGTAACAATGTCAAGTGCAGGACTTTTGTACCCTGGGTTGTACATTCTGCTTTGAGACGACCTTTGGAGATGCTGCCTAAGTATGACTTTAGGTCCTCACGAATCCGCCTGGAAGAGCCACGGACAGGCTGTGAAGGCCACGGAACACACCACGGTTGCCACTCCTAATAGCGCGACAGGTCGTCTATCGATGCTTTTCACCAGGAGTGAGACACGTGGCCCCGAGGATAGCAGGGGAGCGCCACACAAGGACTTCTTTCCCTTTCTCGTTGGCAGTGTTGCTTTTCTGGTCTCCGATTATATTTTTGAATTGAACTCTGGCATTTGTTAGGTGAAAATGACCAAACTAATTGTTTCCTTCTTTTTTGCTTATTGAGATTACCATACAGTAAAATTCACCAATCTTAGTGTTCAATTTAATAAGCCTTGCTCTTTGCATACAATCAAGATGTAGAGTCGTTTCCTCGTCGTAAGGGTCCCCCCAGCCCGCCCCTCTGCCCTGGACTCCCTGCTGTCCCCTGGATCAAGGCAGCCAGTGACCTGCTTTCAGCCAGTTTTGCCCTTCCTAGCATTTTACTGACTTCTGATCATCTAAGTTAACTTTAATGAGTCTACTGCTTTTAAATTTATTAGGACTTGTTCTAATGGCACAGGAGGATAGTCTACCTTGATATAAATGTGTCACGTGCATTCAGAAAGAATGTGAACACTGCCATTTTTAGGTGAAATGTTCTATGAATATCAATCAAGTATTTTACAGATTTCCTATGTCTTTGGCCAATTCCTTTTTGTCTAGTTGTTCTACCAAATGCTGAGAGAGGACTCTGAGTGTTTAGTGCATTAACATTTAATTATTGGTATGGTCACATTTGGGTCTACCATGTTGTTTTTTATTTTCTAACTAGAGAATAAAAATTCATGCATGGGTGGGGTCCCTCCACCTGGCCAGCGATCGGGGTTGATCAGGGCCATCTGGCCCAGTCCTGATCGGGGCTGACTGGGGCCAGTGGCTGGGGAGGGGCTGCAGGAAGGGACCACAGGAGGGCTCCGGGGCATGTCAGGCCCATCTAGCTCAGTCCCGATTGGCCAGACCCCAGCAGCAAAGTAACCTACCAGTCGTAGCATCTGCCCCTGATGATCAGTGCATGTCATAGTGAGCGGTTCAGTGCCTTAGCATATCATTAGCATATTACGCTTTGATTTGTTGGTCAACCAGACACTTAGCATATTAGGCTTTTATTATATAGGATTGCACCTTCTGTGTTTCATTCCTTTGTTCCTCTTTTGGGAGAGGGTGTGATTTGAATATTTTAGATTTGTATGTATTTTAATTTTTCTGTTGGATTTTTAGTTATTCATTTCAAAATTATTTTTATAGTGTCTGCCCTAGAGATTATACATTTTTAACTTTTTACTGTCAATTTAAAGAAAATAATTTACTACTTCATGTAAAATATTGAACATCACACATCATCCATCCTGTCCTATCCTTTACCTTACAGTTAGCATTTACCAACTTCTGGTAAATATTTTTTTTGTGTGTGGGGGGGGGAGGGAAATCACAGTTTCCATCTGTTATCATTCACATCAGTCCGAAGAACTTCCTTAGCATTTTTTATACTGCAAGTGAGCAGGCAACAAGTTCTTTTAGTTTCCTTTACTTGGTAACATCTTTACATTTTCATTATTTTTTTTTGTTTGTAAATCCTCACCTAAGGATATTTTTTCCATTGTTTGGAGAGAGTGGAAGGGGGCAAGAGGGAGAGAGGGGAGAGAGAGGAGAGAGAGGAGAGAAAGAAGAGACGAGAGAAGAGAGAAAAACACTGATGTGAGAGAGACACATTGATTGATTGCCTCCGGTACATGCCCTGACTGGGGCTGGGGATTGAACCTGCAACTCAGGTATGTGCCTGTGACCGGGAATCAAACCTATGACCCTTTGGTTAGCAGGCCAATGCTCTATCCACACCGGCCAGGGCTCATTTTCATTCTTAAATAATATTTTCATTGGATACAGAATTCTGGGTTGTCAAGTGTTTTTGTTTTGCACTTTAAAGATTTTGTTCAAGACTCTTGTTATCTAATAAGAACTGACATGTTGACTGGATTGTTGTTCTCCTGTATGTCCTATGCTGTTTTTCTCATGGCCTTTATCACTAGCTTGCAACACTTCTGACAGTGGTGTGCCTTGACGTGGGATTATTTGTGTTTATTGAGCTTGGTGTTAGCATCTCATATCTGCAAGTTCCTGTCTCTTTTCCATTTGGTTCTTTTTACAGTTCCTATTTCTCGGCTGAGACTTCTTGTTTCTCTGCTGAGCATTTCATGCACTGAAAACATTTCTCATGCCATGAAAACACTGAGGAAAGTTAAAGTAACTGCTTTAAGATCCTTGTCTTTTAGTTCCAACATCTGGTTCATCTTGGGGTTGAACTCAATAGATTTTTCTTTATGTAGAGAACGTGTTCCATTTTCTTGGTGCCTTGGATGTCAGAAAATTTTGGATTGCATCCGGAATAATATTAAGTTGTGGAGATTCTTGTCTGGGCTTGAACTGCAGACTCTTATTTTGTGTAGCAGCGCCGATCTCTGTTCAGATCTTTTGTCTTTAGCTGGGCTGCTTAACGTGTAGTCTACAGATGTGTGGGGAAGGTTCAGTCAGAGGTGTGGGCAGACAGAGTGTAGGGATCCCTTCTCTCTTTTTCTTCTGAGATTCCTCCACCATTTTCAGAGTTCATGGGTGCTTAGCTTCTCCTTTCTGGTTTTCCAAGTCAGAAAGGCTACAACTTTCCCCTCGTGCCCCATCTCTGCTGTGTGCACCATGGACTGCAATCAGCCCTAAGCTAAAGCTTCAGGAGCAGGAGGTACATTTGCCATCTCCCATCCTCCCAGTGAAGGTACACTTTCTACCAGAGCTTCTTGCCTCTGTCCCCTCTTCATTGACAGGTGGTGAGTGTAGTCTTAGCTCAGACTTTGGGTCTTTGGCTGAGCTGCTCTGTTTTCCATGTGTGCTTTGGGGGTCACTCAGACGCAGACACACAGTTGAGATTCCCCTCTGGCTCTTCCCTTCTGGGATTCCTCTCCTCTCTTCAGCACTCAGGCTTCCCCAGCTTTACTTCTAGGATTCCCAGGCCAGAAAAATGAAGCTTTTCCATGTGTGCTCCTCATCACTCTGCTGTCAAGACTGTGCTTAGCTCCAGGCTAAGAGGCATAGACATGGAACTTCCTTATATAACTTCCTATCTCCCTCCTCAACATGAACATGAACTCCCTGCTATAGTCTGTTTGCTTCTATTCACTTTCCAGTACCTTAAACACTTCTGTTGGGATTATCTGTCCAGGCTTTATAGTTGTTTCTGTAGGGAGGGTCTTAATCCATGATAACTAGAAGCAGGTATTCTCAAGATGATTTTCAACCACACTGCATTGATTCCTTCAATAATATATGATGAGTAGCTATTCTGTGCAAGGCTGAGTGTTATGCTAGACTAGAGGCCCAGTGTACAAATTCATGCACCAGTGGGGCCCCTTGGCCTGGTCTGCAGGATCGGGCCAAAACCGGCTCTCTGATATCCCCCGAGGGGTCCTGGATTGCGAGAGGGCACGGGCCAGGCCAAGGGACCCCACCGGTGCACAATCATGGCCAAGGAGGGATGCAGGAGGTTGGCCGGCTGGGGAGGAACTGCAGGAGGGCTCCAAGGCATGGACCCCAGCAACAAGCTAACATACCAGTTGGAGCTTCTGCCCCATAGTGGTGGTCAGTGCACGTCACAGCAACTGGTCAACCGGTCAAGTGTCTGCCTCCTGGTGGTCAGTGCACATCATAGCAAGCAGTTGAGCAGCCTTAGCATATCTATCTAATCTAACCTAATAAAAGAGTAATATGCAAATTGACCCTCACTCCATCACACACAAGTCACGCCCACAAGCCACACCCACCAACTAACCAGGAGCAAATATGCAAATTAACTCAACTAAGATGGCGGTGGCCACGGAGCTGGAGTTGCCCTGGGGCAATGGAGGAAGCCAGGGCCCTGTGGGCCCTGAGCTCTATTCAAGGCTACAAAGTTTCAATTGTAGAAGATAAACCCCAGATACCTGCCAGGCTGGGACCTTGGGTTGCCAGGGACAACCCAGGCTTCAAACAGGGGACCAAGGCAACAAAGTTTCAATTATAGAAGTTGAATAAATCCTAGAAACCTGCTTCCAGCCAGGCACCCCAGTAGGGACCTGAACCCTGAAGAGGCTGTGGGCAGCCTGAAACGGCCATCAGCCCCTCACCCAGATTTGGCCAGGCACACCAGCAGGTGGACATCCCCTGAGGGATCCCAGACTGCGAGAGGGCACAGGCCAGGCTGAGGGACCCCCCCTGCTCCCCAATGCACAAATTTTTGTGCACCGGGCCTCTAGTCATTAACATATTATGCTTGAACAGACACCTGGGCACTTAGCATGTTAGGTTTTTATTATATAGGATGCTATGGGGAGGGGATGTAAACACAGAAAATACGTAAGAACTTAAAACCAAATGAAAAAGGTTAAAATATATATGTACATATTTACATACAATATAGCATGGGAACTTTTGTTTAGTAGCTTAAAACTGGAAATTCTCTGAATTTCTACCAATAGCAGAAAGGATAAACCATGGCCGTGTAATACTAATTAACAGAACACCAAGACCTTAGTGGAAAGGAAGACACTTTGTCTTACAACATAAACGTTTCTCAATAACAATGTTGAGCAAAAGAAGAAAGGTGCAAACAAACAAACCCTGCATGATTCCATTTATAAAAAGGTAAAAAAACGGAAAACCATATTGTTTGGGAATATACACACAGATGGTAAAATTATGAAGAGTAAGACTGTCATCTCCAAAGTCAGGACAGTGTTTATTTCCGGGGGCTTCTGGGCTGTTGGCAATATTCCATTTCTTGATCTGATTGGTGACTACATGGCTACTTACGTTATAATTATTAAAGTATACAGCTATAATTTATGTAGTCATCTATATATATATATATTGCTCACAAGTCACAAAGTGGGAAAAAAAAGGGGTGGTTTATTAGTAGATGGAGCCTTGACTACATTCTAGACATGATGCATGACCATGAGCAAGGTATTATCCTTGTGACTCAATATACGTCTGAAAATGAATATAAAATATATTCCTTCCAATCTCACTGTAAGACTCACCAGCAATAATACACTTACCTGATGCCAAAGAAAAGCTGACTTTAAGTGCTTTTAAAAAATGGTTTTCTATTTAAAATGTAAGAGAGTCATTCCTATTTAAAAGAGCATATAAAAATCTTTTTCTTTTTAAAATGTTTTTATTGATCTCAGAGAGAGGAAGGGAGAGGGAGAGAGGGATAGAAGCATCCATGATGAGAATCACTGACAGGCTGCATCCTGCAGGTCCCTTGTTGGGAATCGAACCCATGACTTCCTGGGTCGATGTTCAACAGCTCAGGTACACTGGCCCGGCATGGAAAAGTCTTTGATGAGCAAAGACACTTTTTGGACATAAATGATGAGCCTGCAATCGATCCTTTCTCAACGTTGGGGTTTCTGAATGCTGGGCTTTCCCTAAGAGGGCGTACTAGCAGTGATCTTCACCATCTAGTCACTGGCACTGTATCGGGCAGAGGTCAGGAAATCCCCTGAAATGTCTGTTCAATTCACATTTAAGCTGTGCTCAATTAAAGATCATACCATTATTTCTAAATTTTCAAAAATAGATTAGGTTCCTAGCAACTACTGGTCTTGAGCTCCCAGGCAAGAACCCTGTAAAGAACCCAGCGTGGCCCTGACCGGTTTGGCTCAGTGGATGGAGCGTCGGCCTGCAGACTCAAGGGTCCCAGGTTTGATTCCGGTCAAGGGCATGTACCTTGGTTGTGGGCACATCCCCAGTCGGGGGTGTGCAGGAGGCAGCTGATCGATGTTTCTCTCTCATCGATGTTTCTAACTATCTCTCTCCCTTCCTCTCTGTACAAAATCAATAAAATATATTAAAAAAAAAAAAAAAGAACCCGGCTGTGCTGAATTGCTGGGGAAACGACACCGTTCCATTAGCTAATTAATTATCTCAAACTCACAGATAAGCATTAACAGCGTCCACCTTCTCCACTGAATGACGCTAGGCTTCCCAGGCCTCGAGTCCTCCGAAGCCAAGCCAAGCAGTAATACAGAGAAATTTTAACTGGCCTGGCCAGAGGCTTCTCAGCAGCCTCGGTGGGATCATCTGTGCGCCAGCCACTGTCCCTTCCAACTTGCCTCAGAAATGACAGCCATCATAAGGAAAGCAGTTTTGTTCCTCAATTTTGCTATGTGTAAGGAATTATATTATTGTTTAAGAAATGGGACTTTGGTTTCTTTAAACAAACTTATGTTGCCTTGAAAGTTGACAGAAACTTTGGGATGTATGCTCAATTAAGAACATCCTTTCAAAAGTCAGTAGAACCAAACACAATTATTTAGTTTTCTTATTATTTTACTTAAAAAATTCTATGTAGAAAAACTGACTTGAGAATACTAATAAAATATGCAGAACCCACAGAATAAATTATTATAATTTATTTCATTTTTATCTTTTTATTTCTTTTTATCAGAAATAATTAATTCTTCATTTATCACCATTAAAGATAAATAATTCTATAATTATTTGGGAGCTATTAATTTTCTGGCATAAATTTCATTACAAAATATTTTGTAAGGACTGTAGTACATGACTTGGACAGTAACCCTGGAAGCAATGAAACGACCTCAGTAACTTTCATAGGTCAAGTTAATAGAAGAGTCAAAATGGAGACAGATTAATTTTTTAACCACCATAGCAGACTGTCTTCTTAAGAAACATTGGTTTGTGAATCACAAATTTCTGACCATGCCAAACAAAATAATTCTATCAAAACTAGTACAGATTTAAAGATAAAAATCATGCAGATTAGTATTTCCTTTTCAATGGAATCGTACCAACATTTTACAGAACTGCCCCATGGTTTGGAGAACTGGGCAAAAATTATTCTGCTACAACCCCCGTCTCCAATTTTTATACCTTTTCAATTAAGTATTTTAGTTTAGTTTTCATGACTATCCAAGATGTAATAATAAAGACTAAATTTTTATATTCTGGGATCACAAAGTAAATACTAGGCTTAGTCAACTTCTCATAATTGCAAGAAAGAAAAAAATTCTATATAATAAAGAGGTAATATGCAAATTAACCCTCATGCCCTCACAAGATGGCTGCCTATGACCAGGCTGGCAGGGAGGTTAGTGAGGGACGGCCAAACAACAGAACAAGAAGGCTGTGTGAGGTGACTAGGACAGCAGGGGGGTTAGTGACGGAAGACCAAACTACTGAATAAGAAGGCTTTGTGGGGCGACCAGGCCAGCAGGGGAGTTAGTGAGGGACGACCAAACAACTCAACAAGCAGGATGCATGGGGTGACCAGGCCGGCAGGGGAGGCAGTTGGGGGCAACCAGGCCAGCACACAGAGGCAGTGAGGGGCGATCAGGCCAGTGGGGCGGGGGGAGCAGTTAGGGGCGATCAGGCAGGCAGGCAGGTAAGCAATTAGGAGCCAGCAATCCAGGATTGTGAGAGGGATGTCCAATCCCTAGGATCAGGCCTAAACTGGCAGTTGGACATCCCCCAGGGGTCCCGGATTGGAGAGAATGCAGGCTGGGCTGAGGGACCCCCCCCCCCGCCCCCATGCATGAATTTCATGCACCAGGCCTCTAGTTCCTATAAATTGCTTACAAATCTACCATACGTTTATTTAAACAAAAATAATGTAAGACATTATAACAAATACCATGTTAGATTGTTTATGAAGAATGGCTATCCTAAAAATAAATATAGCATGTTTAGTGCAATTTCTTATTATGTATGAGAAAAACCTAGGAGTATTTGAGCACTCCATAAACCAGCAATAGGCATAAGTGTCCAAACATTTCAAAGATTATTCCCCAACACTATATACAAATACTGTCAAAATCAACAATTTAATTAGGTCTATTATGAATACTTTGGGTTAAATAAATTGATCTAATAGTCAAATAGATTTGTGAGTTTGGAGGAGACAAAAAAATGTATGATTTGAAAGAAGGGCAGGCTGAAGTTTACAGCTCGAAGATAAGATGACCTGAAACCATCTTAGACAAGCATTTAAATTTTCTTTAGCCTGTTTCCTTGCGTGCACAATGGGATTTCTCCTTGTATCTCCTTTGGTTGTTGGAAAAACTAAATGAGAACCCCTTGTAACTAGCAGAGGGCCTGGCACAGAGCAAGTGCTCAATAAACATAACCAGATGTTAATGAGTCAGGCTGAAAAGCAGGTGCAACTGTCTTAATATTCACCTGAGGATATGTTTCTTTTTATTGATCTTAGGGGGCAGAGGGAGGGAGAGAGGGAGAAGGGGAGAGAAGGAGAGAGGGAGAGAGAGGTACGAGAGAAGAGAAGTGCACCCTGACTGGGGATCAAATCAGTTGATATCAGTTATTTATTGCACAGTTTCCTATTTACAGTAAAAGAGGAGTTATCTTTTGGATAATCCCCCGAAAACATAACCCAATTTTTATTTATTTTATTTATTTTTCAAAAATATATTTATTGATTTCAAAGAGGGAGGGAGAGGGAGAGGGAGATAGAAACATCAATGATGTGAGAGAATCATTGATTGGCTGCCTCCTGCACGCCCCACACTGGGGATCGAGGCCGCAACCCAGGGTTGTGCCCCTGGCCGGAATCGAACCCAGGATCCTTCAGTCCGCAGGCCAACGCCCTATCCACTGAACCAAGCTGGCTAGGGCAATGACCCAATTTTTAAATACTAGATATGGTAAAATTCTTAATCCTCCAATTACTGATAATTTATTAAACTGAGGAAAAGAGGGAACCTGGAAACTCCACATAACCGAGGAGGAGGAGGTCTCATTGTGGCGAGAGAACTGCAGAGACCTGGAGAATCCTTCCTGACATGCACGCTGCTCACCAGCAAGCGACCCGGGCACCAGAGACACGCCCTGCCGCGGACGCAGACAGTGAGCGCTGAGCTGTGGCTTCTAACTCAGCTCCCGGGGGACACACTAACTTTATTTATTTCCTTCCAGACCCTACAGGAGAAATAAGCAACTTAGGATCTCAGGGTCTGTTCTTTGTGTGTCTGTTTATGCACGATGGTCCAAGAAAACCAACTACCTGGTATTGCCTTTCCCAGACTTCACGAAATACCAGTAAAAAGAGGATGTTTAGAATGACATTAATACTATTTACTCTGAACAGCCAAGTTGTTTAACTATATAGACAGATTTATCCAGAGTGTATATTCCCACACAGGATATTACACAAATATTTTAGAAGGCTATGTCAAATAACATTTGATTGAAAAATATTTTATTTTGTTGAAAGTCAATTACTATGCCATGGGCTTCTATATCTTAATGCTTCCTTGCCCAAAATTGGAATAATAATTCTAGAACCAATTTGGCTTTAGTTCTATGATGCAAAAGAAACTTCTAAAGTTCTTGGCTCATCTTTTCCAGTTGACACTGCTGCTTCACTTCTCACAGGTGAGGGGGGAATGAGCCCCTCTTACCAGCCCAGAAGGTGGTTGGAAAGAACTCTGAATAATCTTAATGTTTAATTTACATTTTAAGAAAGAACAAGTTAATAAGTACTCGCTATTCCACACTTTCATAAAGAGCTTACTAAAACAGCATTTCCAATGTGAAACATCCTTTTAACATTACTCTTGTATACAAAGTTATTATTACATACCCAACAATTATTTTATTATTAGATGTTAGTAAGCAACCCAGACTATAATGTGCTATCGTATGGTGTAATACAAATATTATTCAACACACAGTTTGAATCTTCAATCAACTTTAGATGCAGCAGTATTCTGTGAATTAAACTCTAGAGGTTTTAAGTGATTCATTTTATTATAAACATTCAATCCAAAAAGATGATTAAAATAATTGAGATAAGGCTTGATTATAAACAGCCTTTTTTCCGTTAGTAACATCTGTGGTAATAATGTGCTATCATTTAAACCAACTGAGGATGATTCACTATTTGTGAATAACATTTTAGTGTCTCTTCTAGTACGGGAGATGTCCCCCCCTTTTTAAAATATTCACCCCACGATGTTTTATTCTTTTTTTTTTTTTTTTTTTTAAGAGAGACAGGAAGGGAGGGGGAGAGAAGAAACACCAGTGGAAGAAACATTGATCGATTTCCCCCAATATGTGCCCCAACCAAGGATCAAACCTGTAACTCGGGTATGTTCCCTACCGGACAATTCAACACACGGCCCTTCGGTGCACAAGATGACGCTCCAACCAAATGAGCCACACCGACCAGGCCTCCTCTACCCCCACTTTTTTCAGCTGAATCCTCCACAGTGTGAAATAATAAGCTGAAGTTGGGGGTACAGTTTCTTCTATGTTTCAGAACAAAATTAATTGGACCACATAAGGGTTTATCCATGACCTTGGCCTCAATAGGATTTTTTAAAAAATATATGTTTTTATTGATTTCAGAGAGAAGAAGGGAGAGGGAGAGAGGAATATAAACATCAATGATGACAGAGAATCACTGATCGGCTGCCTTCTGCATGCCCCCTACTGGGGATCAAAATTGCAACGTGGGCATGTGCCTTGACCAGGAATCAAACCATGACTTCCTGGTTCATATGTCAATGCTCAACACTTAGCCACATCAGCCGGGCTTCTCATTACAGTATTGAGCAACTACTATGTACAGGACCTCTAGTCTCAAGGAAGTTATAGATGGATGGGAGAGAGAAAACAGCAGCAAGGATAGGATATATATATATATATATATATATATATATATATGTGTGTGTGTGTGTGTGTGTGTGTGTGTGTGTGTGTGTGTGTGTATATCTACTCTAAAGAAGAGTAATATTGAAATTGACCATTTCTCCAGGACACCTAAGCCATGCCCACCAGCCAATCAGAGCGGCTGTATGTAAATTAACCCAGCCAAGATGGAGGCCAACTACCATGGAACTAGATCAAATAGGAGGCTTCCGTTGCACCAGGAGCAAAATGTCTGCCTAGGCCGGCTGGGCCTCTCTCTGCTCAAGGCAACATAGTTGCAATTATAGAAGCCACAGAGCTGAAGCAAACAGGAGGCTTACATTGCACCAGCGATGGAGGAAACTGCCTGCCTAGGCCAGCTGGGCCTCTACTAAGGCAACCTTGTTTCAATTATAGAAGCCACGGAGCTGAAGCAAACAGAAGGCTTCATTACCTGCCTAGGCCTTGGCTTAAAGCAACAGTGTTTTCAATTATAGAAGATAAATGAACCTTAGAAACCTGATTCTAGCCAGCCTCACTGGGACCTTGGGTCAATGGGAGCTGTGGGCAGCCTGAAAGCCTGAAAACAGCCCTCAGCCCATCACCGAGGCTGACCACACCCCAATGGGGTGAGGGTCCACACTGGGGGGCTTGGCCAGCCCAAACAGCCATCAGCCCCTCACTCAGGCTGGCCAGGCATGCCAGCAGGTGGACATCTCCTGAGGGGTCCCAGACTGCAAGAGGGCACAGGCCGGGCTGAGGGACCTCCCTAGTGCACAAATTTTTGTGCACCGGGCCCTTAGTGTATATATATATAGTCAAAATGTAAATATAAAATGCTATGGGTATTTAGAGGAGGGAGGCATGAGTAAAAGGAAAGGTTTAAAAGTTTTAAATTCATCAAGGCCTTTAATAAATGCTGAGTATTTAAATAAGCAAAAAGCAAAGGATTGGGATTAATATATTGGGAAGGGAGAATTGTGTAAGCAATTCCAAAAATGCAGGAAGGAAGATGCAAAAGGCACAAATAGTTCTGGCTGCTGGCGCCCTGGGTGGAAAAAGGAGAGTGAGAGAGAAAAGACAGTAACAGCAAGTGGGGATGAACCTGTGCAAGGTCTAGAATCCCACTCCGAGGATTCCACACTGTACCTAGTAGCAATAGGGCACGGACCTCTAAATGTTATTTAATAGGAAGAGGATGTTACTAGAACACTGCTCTAAAAAAATTCTTCATGGAATGTTAGAAGATAGAATTTCAGACTCAAGAATTACAGGAAATCTTTGAGATCATCCTGTTTAATATTTTATAATAGACTAGAGGCCTGGTGCACAAATGCATGCACCAGTGGGGTCCCTTGGCCTGACCTGCGGGATTGGACTGAAACCGGTTCTCCAACATCCCCCCAGGGGTTCTGGATTTCGAGAGGGCATAGGCCAAGCCAAGGAACCCCACCGGTGCACAATCGGGGTTGGGGAGGGACATGGGAGATTGGCCAGCTGGGGAGGGCCACGGGAGGGCTCCAGGGCATGTCTGGCCCATCTCACTCAGCCCTGATCAGCTGGACCCCAGCAGCAAGCTAACCTACCAGCTGGAGCACCTGCCCCCTGGTGGTCAGTGCATGTCATAGCGAGCGGTTAAGTGGCCTCAGCATATTATTAACATACTAGGGGCCCGGTGCACAAAAATTTGTGCACTCGAGGTGGAGGGAGTCCCTCAGCCCAGCCTGTGCCCTCTCACAGTCTGGGACCCCTCAGTGGATGTCCTATGATGGCCCCAGTCTGCCAGGCGCCTTCTGTGTGTGTGTGTGTGTGTATGTGTGTGTGTCACCACTGGGGACCTGCCCCCAGCCGCATCTGAGGCTCAGAGCAGTCCTCCTGTGTGTGTCTACCTGCTGGGGACCTGCCCCCAGGCACACTGTGGAGGCTTGGAGCAGGCACCCCCTCTATGTTGATCTCTCAGACTCTTGCCCTCCTCTGCATGTTGTTCTCTTTTTTGAGCCATGTGGCCAGGGCTGGGTGCGGCCTGCCTCCCAAGCTTGCCTACTGCCCATCTTCCTCCAGCCACCAGAAAGCAGGGAAAACCCTGCCTCATAGTCAGGCCAGCCTTTTCCTGCTCCCTGATCCCCGGAAGGGACCTGGGAAGCTGCCAAGCAGGCCGCCAACTCTTTCCCACTCACCCGTCCCCTGCTGCCTTCCTTTCCCACTTCCCGGTGCCGCCAAGGGGTCTGGGGAGCTGCCAAGCAGGACCCCGGCCCCTGCAGCCTTGCTTTCCCGCTCCCCGATGCCCCGCAA